>OZJO01000804.1:37631-99674 GCA_900406225.1 Acrobeloides nanus | reverse complement strand
TTTTTGTATTTTTAAATCGTATTAGAAATAAAAATAAGTGCTATTTAAATTTTCTAATTTTTTTATGAAAAAATAATATTTCTACCGTATAGCTCGCATAAAAATAATAAATAAATAAATTTTTATTCATTTTGTATGATGCAAAAAGAAATTGCTCCGAGCGGGATCGAACCCGCGACATAAAAAGTGAACGTCCAGAGCGCTATCCACTAAGCTATTTGGTACATATGATATTTAAGCAATAATTTCACCTAAGTAGAAAGTCAATAAAAAAATGGAACTTTAAACCCGTTTTTAGCAATACAGACATTTCAGTAGGAAAAAATATTTATCGTACGTTGATCTATGCATCATAACGAACATTTTGAGGTATCATTCATCAAAAAATAAAAAATCAAGTTCGATATGTTTACTGTAAGCCATAAAGTTTCCCAAATAATAATAATTGGAGAGAAAAAATATTTGCGTTTTAAAAATATAAAACACAATTTTTATTAATACACACTCATATTATATTTCATTCGAAAAATTTACTTTAATATTATTTTTAGGGTGAAAATAATATTAGAGCTAAAAAAATTTTTAGGTGAAAAAATATTAGGGAGAAAAAAACTTTAGGGTCAAAAAAGTAATTTTAGTGCGAAAAAAATATTAGGGCGGAAAAAAATATTTTTAGGGCGAGAAAAAATATTAGGGCGAAAAAAAATAATTTTAGGGCGAAAAGAAATAATTTTAGGGCGAGAAAAAATATTATCCTTTCTTGAATGACAATAAGGACTAGATAAAATTTTTGGTGTATAACTTTCTGAAAGAATCATTTTCTCTCTTTCAAATTATGTATTACTGTTTATACGTCCTCTTTAGTAACTGGAATGATTCAAAATTACCATGTTTTTATTTGCTTGCGCTGACGAATAAGCTGACGTAATACTAAGCTCGGGCGAAACTATAAAATTAATAAAAATTCGTTATAAAAACAGGTTCATTAAATTTTAAGCTTACTTTTTTAAATTTTCTCGCTACTCTTTAGATATCACCTTATGCAGGGTTGCCGAGGGCAGGCACACAGGCCGGTCGACAAAAAGTCCTTATTTTTTAGGTCTAGGTAGCGCGTTTAAAAGGGCCGGTAAAGAAGAATACTGTTTTTTGTAATTTGATTATGTTAAATTATTTTTTATATTTATTTAAAATGTCAAACAAAAAGTCACCGAAAGTTTATCGTAAAGTGAGGTTGGATGATATTACAGCTCCGATTTATTTTAAAGTACCAGTTTACTATGATTATAAAAATTTAAAGCATGTTGATACAGGAAGATATGGAAATCTTGTGTAATCATTACCGTATTTTATTTATCAAACAATATTTTTATTTTCAGTCAAACTGTAATTAAAAGTGGAGAAAAAGCTGGCACAAAAGTTGTAATTAAACAATTACTATCGCCCTTCGAAAATGAAGTGCTTTCAACGCAATTGGTACGTGAAATTCAAATTTTGCGAAGTTTGAAGCAAGAAAATTTTCCCAGAATAATTGAAGTATACACACCGGATGTTGGGCCAGAAGATTTCGCTAATGTGTAAGTTTCATGCCAAGTTTTTATAAATCGTGTTTAGATATGTTGTGATGGATTTTGCAGGCGAGTCTCTTTACCTTAGAAGAAGTAGGGGACATAAATTCAACGAAAAAGAAATAATTGGCATAAGTTTCCAAATTTTTAAAGGATTAGAGGTATATTCTTCATAAAATCATGAATCAAAATCAAAATTTTTCAAGTATCTTCATAGTAAAGAAATGGTGCATAAATATATAAATCCTGGAAATATTACTATAGATGAAAGCAATAAAGTTAAAGTAAGTGTCATTCGCGGGGAAAGAGTGGAGCCCGATGACGTAGCTATAGGGGAAGGGCACCGGTGCCCCCCATTCCGGCCGGACAAAACTAAGGGTCCTCTTATGTTTTGAAAATTTTGAAAGATTTTTGAAAAAAATGTCATTTTTTATAAAAAATTTAAAATACTTAAAAAGTCGCTTAAAAATTGCTTGTAGAACACGGCCAACAACGTTGTAGAACATCACATTTTATGAAAAAATTTCTATGATGAAAAAAACCATATGAAACTCATTGTTCTCGGAAATATCATAACTATAAGCTCAATTAATGAAATGATGAGTTTCATATGATCTTTCTTCACCTAGTACTTTTTTCATAAAAAGTGATGTTCTACAAGGTTGTTCGGCGTGATCTCAGGAATTTAATGAGCTATTGCTAATCGCGAACGGATTTAAATTGACTGAGTTAGGAACTTAAATTTAATTAATTTAATAAAAATCTTAAAATCGCCCTAATTTTCAAATTTCGTAATTAAGAAATTGGCCAAAAAACCCGTAATTCTTATTACGTTCATCTCTGCACCGGACCTTCTCCAGCTACGTCCTTGATGGGGCCTTCTTCTCCCACCTAATCTACTCCTTCATCAGACCAAAAATTAGGGGGAAAAGGTTTAAGGAGGATCATTGGACGCCTGAAGGCCGGTCGATGAGAAGATTCCTCATCGGCTGGTGATTCTTTTGATCGATATCAACTCATCAGTAGCAAGCAACTTCCTCGGCGAGGGGTCACTTGCGTCCGGAAATTTGCGTCCCGGACTTTTCCGTCCGAATAGTTGAGTCCGGACATTTGCGCTCGGACATTTGCGTCCGGAAACTTCCGTCTCGGACATTTGCGTTCGGACATTTACGTCCGGACATTTGCGTCCGGAAACTTCCGTCTCGGACATTTCCTTCTCGGACATTTGCGTCCAGACAGTTGCGTCCGGATATTTGCGTCCTGAAACTTGTAAAATGTCCGGACGCAAACGCAAATACCCGGACGCAAATGCACGGGACTCAAATGTCGGGGCGGATGTTTCCGGGCGCATGTCCGGGACTGATGTTTCCGGACGCAAGTGACCCCTCGCCACTTCCTCATCTGGAGTCCAGATGATCTGGAACTTTCTCTCTCTTCCCTTGCTCATATATGGTAAGTCACTTTCTATTTTATAATAATAAGCACTTGTTAAAAATTGCTATTCTACTAAATAAAAATGGGCATTTATATTTTTTAGATTCTCGGGCTTGGATTTTCCCGGTATATGACGAATGAAATAAATAGCTATGTGATTTCTCATTTGTATCACCCTCCAGAAAATTTATGCTTTTTAGACCCAGATAAACATTATGGCAACTATAAAAGTGCAGGTGAAGTTCATTTTATTTAAAAAATTCCCAATAAATTTAAAAGCATTTATGTCATCACTAGATAGGTATTTTTGACAATGCCTCGGCCCCAGGGGTTTCAAAATTTGAAATTTGCATAATTAATATGGTTCAAATTGAATCGTCAAAGTAATGAATTTTCAAAAAGTTTCTTCGCAAACCTCCTGCTGAAAAAATTCAGTAGGGAGTTTGGGACGAAACTGTTTAAAAAATCGTTACTTTGATGATCCAACTTGAATCCGATTAATTATGCGAATTTCAAAATCTGAGACCCCTGCTCGACCCTGACTGGTTCGGTCAGAGTCTGACCTGGCTCTTTTCCGTTGTTTTACATCTTATCCGAAAACACAACTGAAAGTATCTCTGATTTAGCCGATATTTGGTCAGCTGGATGCATTATTGCTGAGCTTTTTCTTTATCATCCATTGTTTTATATGGTTGAAGAAAATTGTAAGTTTTTTAAATTAAATTTTTCATTTTTATTATGAAAAATTAAGTTAACACGGATTTAAATCCTATCAAAGCGATTGAAATTTTAACCAACCGGACTATAGAACATATTGAACGGATTTTCCAGCTGTGTGGTACTCCAAATGATGAATATCTTCAAAAAATTTCTCTGGAGTTGCGTCAAAGAGTTGCAATACTGACCAAATTTCCTAAGCAAGGATTAATTCCCATTTTTCAAGATCCTGTAAAATATTTTGGGCTATTTTTTAAATCATATATAAACACAGTTTATATAACTCCATCGCTAGGTACAATAGCATTATTAGACAAGATTTTCGTCATTGAACCGGATCAAAGGTTGGTTGTTTTTATTTGTTTGACACGTTGATTACTTTTCTGAACTACAGTCGAACCTCGATTTAATGACACCCATCTTTTGACCATAACTCGAAGAGGACTAAACCGTTTTCGGAGATCTTGGGGTTATTTTGAAGCTAAAAGCCTATGCCTTAAAGGTAGTGTGCAAGCAATTAAAATTTAAATTCCCGCCAGAGCAGGAATTTTCGTTTTAATACACAACTTTTAACTTTCAAACTCCTTCGTTATATGCTCATCAAATTTTTTCTCCTTAATAAGTTCGACAGTCAGGCTAGACAACGATGTAATTTTTTCTCCCCTTTTAAAACCTTTTAAAAGGGGAGAAAAAATTACATCGTTGTCTAGCCTGCCTGTCGAACTTATTAAGGAGAAAAAATTTGATGAGCATATAACGAAGGAGTTTGAAACTCAAAAGTTGTGTATTAAAACGAAAATTCCTGCTCTGGCGGGAATTTAAATTTTAATTGCTTGCACACTACCTTTAAAATAGGCCTAAGATCTCCGAAAATGGTTTAGTCCTCGTCGAATTATGGCCAAAAGATAGGTATCGTTAAATCGAGGTTCGACTGTATAATAATGGTTTTCCATAGCTTCCTAAAAATGAAGCCCATTTTTAGCTAATTTGCTAATGCTCCCTAGAGGGAGGTAACAGGGCCCTGTTTACCTATTTTAATCGTAAATTTTAATTGTAAATTTAGAGTATCTGCAAGTGAAGCTTTGGCAAGTGATGTGTTTTTAAAATTTGACTTGAAATGATGACAACCAATTGAATGCTAAAAAACGAAATAAATAGTTAGGGGCATGCAAGAACACGAGCGAGTGCTTCAAAATTATCTCTAAATTTTTATACAAAACTTTTAATGACTGTATATCTGTCTGTAAGGACTAACTTTTAAGGTTAAATTTAAGTTCGCGCAAGATATAACACGAGTTACAGGATTAAATTCTAACAAGATTTTTGATACCAAAATCGAGTGGTGTGTACCCCACGGAAAAATTAAAAATGGGGGACGGAGGAAGGGTCAATAAAATTCCATTGAAAATATAGACCGAAATCGAAAGAAAGGCCAGAGGGCAAGTCATAGAGCCGAAAGCGCTCGGTTTCAAGTTCTAATCCCGAAATCGTACTGACCTTACTCGGAAGCGATGATGACCCCGAGCTAGGATCTTTTTCTGACACTGCACACATCAGCAGCGATGTATTTTGCATGTAGCACTGTAAACCTGAGAAAAAGACCGCTATCCTACTGCTTGATAGGAAAGGTTTCCATTCAAAATTATTGCTATTTTTACCACTAAATATACAATAGAACCTATAATTTTTGATATGTTAAAATATATTGAAGATCCGTCTCTAGCTAGATTCCCCCTATTTAATTTGATACATTTTTTAATTTCCATTTATTATCTGATGTAAATATAATGTCATTATGACTGTGCAGAAGGTCTCGGGAATATTAGATTTAAACTGCCGACGTTGAAACTAAAGTTGTAGGGAAAATTTGTTGAAAATATGGACTCTCTGCTCAGGAATGCGCCTAATTTTTAAAAATCAATAAAAATATTATTCATTCAGAAAACATTTCCATAAATTTTAATATACAGGGTGAGGCAAAATTACTACACATTTTTTGTTTTTTCTTCGAATTGCCTATTCCTCTTTACAATCGTTTTTTTTGCTTTTTAATCGCGAATATACTTTTCTTGAAGCTCAGGTGAACGCAGAAGCACACAATTCAGTCGAGTCTTTGAGGCAAGCTATCAACGAAGCATTCGAAAATTTGAACCAGGATATGATTAATAGGGCTATTGATGACTGGCCAAGGCGTTTAGAGGCCGTTATTGCATCGAACGGAGGCCATTTCGAGTGAAAATATTGTTTTTATTGTTCAAAATTGTTTTCTTTTTTCTAATTATTTGTTATCATTTAAATCGAATAAAAACAAAAAAAAGTGCAGTAATTTTGCCTCATCCTGTAGAAAAATCGATTTTTATGGGCGTATTAACGTCTTGTGAGTTAAGAAGTAATTATTGTTTACTCTCTGGGCATTTGATATTTTTAGTTTCCAAATAATCTTAAATTATTAAATTAGACAAAAGTTTTCGGACCCGACCGGGACTCGAACCCGGATCTCCTGGCTATCGTCCAAGTGCACTACCATTATGTTACCGAGACCTACAAAGCGTTCATTTTGATCTGCAAGTCGATTTTTCACTGTGACTTTCTTTCTTTCTTTGACTTTCTTATTGTATCTGAATGTTTTTTTTGCGTTGCCCAGCTAAATGTTTCTTGTAAATTTTTGGATAGGATTTATGTAATTTCGGGCCTCTATATTTTAAGTCTCGATCTTCCCCCTTATTATCAGAGAAATCATCGAAATCGGAAAAATTTTTTTTCAATTTTTTACCTTTGGGGTAAAAAGTAGTGCATACTAATTTATTCAAAAAATTCTCTAAATCAGTTGATTTTTTGCACTCGGAGTGTCTCGACATGGGGAACTCGAATCTGAAAGAATTTTTTGATTTTGACCGCTAGAAAAGGTTTTAAAATTTTAAATTAATACATAAACTTTTTTCAGAGTGCCGCTCGGAGTCATCATCCAACATTCCCTTCTTCACCCCTCCGAGCGCGGTAGCCCTCGGCCTTCCGGTACTGCTTTATAAAATAGTTATTTACATCTAATAAAATTTTTGCATAAAACATCAAAAATCAAATGGCATAATATACGATTACTGTTATACAAACAAGCGACAAAGTATGTACATACTGTGATAAGTGTAATCATAAATTATGTTTGCTTTTATTTCACCATAAACAAGAATGGAGTTTTTTAGAATACGTCATGCTCAACTAGTAAAAATAAAAAGAAGTAATCTTATTTTACTTATAAAACAAGAGAATGGACTCATGAATCATAATTTTATCTTTAAGAATACCAAATAGGCGGCACTTTATTTTGGTAAAAGGAAACATATCTCAACTATAAATAGGTCCATTGGAACCATTTTACGAGTTATTGTATTAGATTGAGCCCAAAGTTAAAGATTCTTACTCAATATTGTTTTTATACTCATGCCTAGGCATACAATGGGGATCAAAGAATTTTGGTGAAGTGGATTTGTGGTTCATTTTTATTTATTTTAGATTCTGCTAAGGAAAGTTTTTCTCCATTGATAAAAATGGGTGATCACAATCTCTCCAATAGGATCATCCAAAATTGCGTTATCATCAGTAGCGTGTCCAGCGGGGAGGGGGGCAGGGGGAACTTTCGCGAGAAAAAATTGTAAAAAAATGGCGTCTAGTGCAAACGTTGCCATGCCCCCTCGCAGCTGAAAATTTCTTAAGAAAATGGCATTTTTGGCCAAACTTCGATAAATTTCTTTAGAAAAATGAGGTTTTTACCTATATGCCTCTGCAAACCAAAAAATTAAATTTCTGGTCATGTCTCTGGTTATCACATGGGGGGGGGGAGGTAAGAGATATAGAACGTGGTGCTATTCGTGACTTTATATTGCAGCCTTTGAAAAATTTTTTAAGTAAATCGTAAAAATTTTAGTAAAACATCGTCTAACCTTGATTCCCAATGGATCAAAGAAAATTTAATGCCGATGAGATGTTCCAAGAGGTAAAAAATTATCAAAAAAAAATTTCCTAAAATAAAACATATTTTCTTTTTTATTTTATTCATTTTGTTTTAGAAAAATGAAAATTTTGTCAATCCCAAAGAAGAACAGCGAAGCCGAAATCGCAAAGCCGCTGCAAAATACCGTCAAAAAAACTTAAATAATGTCAAAGAACACGAAAAGGTAGTTATTAAATGATTTTAACATTCTTATTTGAATTTATAGACAATTGCGAGACTTGAAAAAGAAAAATTAGAAATGCAGAAAGAGTTGTCTAAAATACAGAATATGATCAATGATTTGCTCGATGAGGTAAGAATCATTGGAGGATCCAAGGGGCCACTAAATCGAAGTTCAACTGTATAGGGCATATATGCATGAGGGGGGACTATCCCCTCCTATTTCAATGAATCGAGGCCAAAATTTAAAAACATGTCGTATTTTGGCGCGATGCCAAAATACGACATGGCTTTATTAAGATATGGTTTTTTCACAAAAAATTTTCATTTTTTATCCAAAATTGTCTACTTTTTCATCCAAATTTTTCCAATACGATATCATTTTTATTGTACGAAATTTTTCACATGACTTGTCTATTTTTCATCAAAATTGTCCAATTTTTCCAATATGACATGTTCTTTGTTTCATGACAATATTTTTCATCAAAAAGTGTCCAAATTTTTTCAGTTTTTATCAAAGTGATCAAATTTTTCCACTGCGACATGATTTTTCATCCAAAATGTGCAAAATTTGCTATTTTTCTATCAAAAACGTCCAAAAATTTTCTATTTTTCAACAAAAATTATAATTTTCTGACCATTTTCAGCTTGTCCTCCCTACTTGTGCACCTATGGTATAGGGGGCACTAATTAGTTCTCCCCCACGAAAGATCTCTCCTCTTCCCTTTGAATCACCCCACGCAAAAGACTGCAAAAACATAAGACCCCTCATGCAGAGTTTCCAAAATTAGTGCTCCCTCTCTTTATGTATGCTTCAGGGTGCTATTTACGGCCTATCCAGCTGTTTTCCCCAAAAAAATCGCTATTTTGAACCCCAATGGACCCTGGTTTGACCCCCTCCTTCCACCAAGAATTTTTGCCTTATCTAATTTTTACCTAAAAAACACATTTATACCCTATTTTCTATGCGGGGAATACGAATCCAAGTGAATTTTCTAAAAATAAAATTTTCTAAGTGTCGATTTTTTAAATACAAAATATAAATATCGATAAGATGAGAATAATAAGCGATGAGCGGAAGACGGTCCAGAAATTTCTTTATTCGATTTATGAGAAATAGACTATAGAAATCATAATATTTAGAAAGCACATTGGATAGAACATCAAAAATTCTGCAATACTTGTTGTATGACGCAATATCAAAATGTGAAAAATTTAAATTTTCAAGAACCACACAAACCAATCAATTCGCCATATCAACCAATCAATTCACCCAACCAATCAATCAATTCGTCATATCAACCAATCGATTCATCAAACCAATCAATCAATTCGTCATATCAACCAATCAATTCACCAAACCAATCAATGAATTCGTCATATCAACCAATCGATTCATCAAACCAATCAATGAATTCGTCATATCAACCAATCGATTCATCAAACCAATCAATCAATTCGTCATATCAACCAATCGATTCATCAAACCAATCAATCAATTCGTCATATCAACCAATCAATCCACCAAACCAATCAATGAATTCGTCATATCAACCAATCAATTCGCTCAACCAATCAATCAATTCATCAAATGAAAAAAATCTTCCAGATTATTTTTACTTTATCACAGATGAAGAAATGGATCTACATCGTCAATTGAAATCATTTATCAAGATTTGTTGAAAGAATGCGAATCGAATACAATCTTAAGGCCAATTTTTGAGAATATTTAATAGAAATAAACCTTTCAATAATAGAAATTTATTAAAACGCCGGTTTTTCTCTAATAGAGAGGCATGCCCGTCTATTTTTCAACCCCCTCGTGGGTTGCCCGTTTATTAGAGACTGCCCTTTTAATAGAGACTGTCTCTCTATTAGAGAAAAACCGGTAATTATTGTTATTATGTAAATAGATATTAAATAAAATAAGTTAATATGCAAAAAAGAATATCACAAGTGAAAATCTTCTTTCTTACAAGGAAACTTTCCAAACGCCGAAAAACTGGTTTAAAACAAAATTATTTATTTTTTTCAACAAATTTATCTGCGGAATCCCCCTGATGTATAGATATACAGTTGATCAATTTAAATTGGACCATTTGTTTTGCTCATATCTCATTCATTTTGGCGTCATTTTTTTGACCCAAACCAATTTCGAATACCCCGCGGTATCCCATTTCATATTCAAAGAGAATTAACCCAAATTGTATTGTTTGGATTTTTTATAGCCATTTCTTTAAAAATAGCTATTTTTAAACAAAAATGAACTTTTCTGACCAAGAAAAAGCTTATTTTGCGCGTATTTTTATTGAAGAAGATTACAGCTATATGAGATTTACCCGGAGGCTACGTAGAGAGCATGATAGAAGCACAAAAATCCCCCCAAAACCATCTTTATACCGATGGGATTAAAACTTTGGAAACTGTAGTTCTGTGGGAAAAAAGAAACATGAAAGAACAAAGTGGTTTTTTTGTCATTTTTAAACATTTTTACGCATCTGATCGACGCTCCCGGGATTGAAATCGCCTTTGCCACTGCTTCGATGTTCTCTGGGGTTCTAGCTGTCCTTGAAAAAACAAAAAATGTTTAAAAATGACAAAAAAACCACTTTGTTCTTTCATGTTTCTTTTTTCCCACAGAACTACAGTTTCCAAAGTTTTAATCCCATCGGTATAAAGATGGTTTTGGGGGGATTTTTGTGCTTCTATCATGCTCTCTACGTAGCCTCCGGGTAAATCTCACATAGCTGTAATCTTCTTCAATAAAAATACGCGCAAAATAAGCTTTTTCTTGGTCAGAAAAGTTCATTTTTGTTTAAAAATAGCTATTTTTAAAGAAATGGCTATAAAAAATCCAAACAATACAATTTGGGTTAATTCTCTTTGAATATGAAATGGGATACCGCGGGGTATTCGAAATTGGTTTGGGTCAAAAAAATGACGCCAAAATGAATGAGATATGAGCAAAACAAATGGTCTAATTTAAATTGATCACCCTGTATGTTCTTTGTAAAAGTAGCCAAAATATGGGCTTCAAAGAAACCATCATAACTTTTTACATATAAATTCTCTTTCGTTAAATCCTTTTGCATTTTTTAGAGAATGAAAAGATGCAAATTATGGTATATTAACTTTGGTCTCAAACCTTTTTCCTCATGTCTAAAAACGCTTTATAAAAATTACATCATTTTCCCTAGGAAAAATCGTACTTTCGGTGTCTAAATTCGATTTATATTGATCCGTACGACCTTAAACCGACTTAAAAAACTGTTTCTAGACCAGAAAAACATTTTCTGGTCGCGTTTGGCATAGATTATGGAACATCCGGCCACCGGGGATCTAAAATCGAACTTTCATAACTTATGCCAAAAACTATCAAAAAGTATTTTTCTGGTCTAGAAACAGTTTTTTAAGTCGATTTAAGGTCGTATGGATCACTATAAAGACGAATTTAGATCCCCGAAAGTACAATTTTTTCTAGCGAAAATGATGTCATTTCTGTAAAGCTTTTTTAGACATAAAGACAAAGGTTTGATACTAAAGTTAATATACGATAATTTGCGTTTTTTCATCTTCTAAAAAATGCAAAAAGAATTAGCGAAAAAGAATTTAACTGTAAAAAGTTATGATGGTTTCTTTAGAGTCTATATTTTGGCTATTTTTACAAAGAAAATGTTGTATCTCGACATCCTGGAGGATTCTGCAGCTAAATTTTTTTAATTCATGAAAAATAAATAACTATTTTTGTTTTAAACCAGTTTTCCAGCATCAAGTTAGGAAAATTTGTTATTCAAACTTGCCGTCAATGTCCAGTATGGGGTCATCCAGATATTTCGTAATCAAAATTTCGGATTTTTTGACCCCCCTCCCCCCTGTAATCAGACTGTAATCATTTGGCTACCCCCTCCCCTTCATGATTACGTAATCAATGGCAAAATTTTTTTACCTTGGTCCCCCCTTATGTTTTTTTCGAAAATTAATTACCGTTGGACAATTGAAACCGCGGAAAATTGGCAGTGTTTGCGGAAAACTGACACAACGATGTCAATTTTCCGCGATGTGAATTGTCCCAAGTCTGACTACGCCACTGTCGTCAACTCCGGGGAAGGGGGGGGGGGATCGTAAAATTTTCGAAATTGTCCCTTTACCAATATAGTAAATTTGTTGCAAATATGGACCCTCTGCCCAGCAGAGCTGTCAATGAACTTCGCATTTTGGAAGTTTCAACTTCCAGAGATTTTTTTTCGACATACAGTAGCGGGCAAAAGCCTTTGCACCAAACCTTGATTTTAGTGTAAAATCGACATTTTCAAGATGCTATATCTCGATGAAGATAAATCCGATTAAGATGAAACTTTTGGAATAAATAGATCTTGAAAAGTTATAAAGGGTCTCTGAAGACTACTTTTTTCGAAAACTCAACCCTTAAGAGATACCGTCAGCTAAAGTTGACGAATCTTCATTTTCAGGCAAATGGTAGAAAAACATGGTTCATCAACTTTAGCTGACGGTATCTCTTAAGGGTTGAGTTTTCGAAAAAAGTCGTCTTCAGAGACCCTTTATAACTTTTCAAGATCTATTTATTCCAAACGTTTCATCTTAATCGGATTTATCTTCATCGAGATATGGCATCTTGAAAATGTCGATTTTACACTAAAATCAAGGTTTGGTGCAAAGGCTTTTGCCCGCTACTGTACATATTTCTTGATAAAAACGGTATAGAATAGTAAATTAAATAATTTTAGACTGTTTCTAGCTTTTTTTAGGTTTGGAAGTTCAAACTTCCAGTAGGAAGTTTGAACTTCCAATGGAAGTTTGAATTACCACGAGTCAAAAATAATTTTTTTCGGCCAAAATTTCTATCTGGGTGGTGTATTTCAATATGATGAACATTTCTAGCGTAGTTTCGAAAAAATCTGAGAAATTTTTTTTTGACCCCTACTACTACTACTAAAGTTCCGTGTAAAATGGCTCAAAAATCGAAGTTTCTCAGATTGGCCCTAAAAATTATCTTCAACACCCTACTTTGTTTTTTTACTTGGTCTCGGACCAAATCTCGTAAGACCAAAAATATTTTACTGACTCAGAAACTCAAAAACCTGATTTTACGTTGATTTTTTGAATTTTCTAACCTGTCTAAAAAATCTTAGATAATTTTTTTCGGCCAAAATTTCTATCTGGCCGATGTATTTCAATATGATGAACATTTCTAGCGTAGTTTCGAAAAAATCTGAGAAACTTCGATTTTTGAGCCATTTTACACGGAACTTTAGTAGTAGTAGTAGGGGTCGGAAAAAAAATTTCTCAGATTTTTTCGAAACTACGCTAGAAATGTTCATCATATTGAAATACACCATCCAGATAGAAATTTTGGCCGAAAAAAATTATTTTTGACTCGTGGCAGTTCAAACTTCAAGTAAGAAGTTCAAACTTCCTACTGGAAGTTTGAATTTCCAATGGAAGTTTGAACTTCCAAACCTAAAAAAAGCTAGAAACTGTCTAAAATTATTTAATTTACTATTCTATACCGTTTTTATCACGAAATATGTATGTCGAAAAAAAATCTCTGGAAGTTGAAACTTCCAAAATGCGAAGTTCATTGACAGCTCTGCTGCGCAGGTATGCGGCTAATTTTTAAAAATCAATAAAAATATTATTCACTCAGAAAAAATTTTCATAAATTTCAACATAAAAAATCGATTTTTATGGGCGTCTTGTGAGCTAAAAAGTAATATTTGTTTACTCACTGGGCACGAGGATGAACACACGGCTGATATTCTTATCTTTCAGATAATCTTAAATTACTCTCACATCGACTGTTCAATATGACTTTCTTATTGTATCTGAATGCTTTTTTGCGTTGTCCAGCTAAATGTGTTTCTTGTAAATTTTTGGATTGGATTTATAGTAATTTCGGGTCTCTATATTTTTAGTCTTGATCTTCCCCTATTTTGCTAACGGTACCCATTATTAAAAAATCCGTATGTCAATCCGAATCGCGTTAACGGTTCCTGAGATCTTCAGGTCTAGTACGTACATACGGACTTAGGAACAGTGTTTTCGTATTTATGATATATAACCATAATATTTTTAAAATTTTATAGATTTTATTAGTCTTTCTAGCAAATTATTTTTTTAGATCTATTTGAGATTCTATCAATAAAATGTCGAAAATAATCGGTGTAGAAATAAACGGTGTAACAGACCTTTATCCAAATGCAACTCTTGAAGCTTCATCGTTGCCTAGTAATAAAAATACTCTAGCGAATGTTCTAAACGTATCTCCAACAATTTTCGAGTCTATATCTATCCGAAGAAAGCTTATTCGAGGTAAGCCTGATCGAGAAAAGTTTATTCAAAAAACTGCTATTTTGCCTTCCTCTACGTCTTTATCTCCAATGATGGCGTCCCTTTCAACAACAATGAACAAAATTGATGTGACTGGTTTGGATAATGTTGGCATGCAGATCAAGATTAATAATTTAAACAATATTGACATGACAACCAACAACATTGACCTGAAAACTATCAAACTTGATTTAAACAAAATTGAAGATCAGGAATTGAATAATATTGGCGTGCCAGCCAAAAAAATTGATTTTAACATGCAGCCAATGAACATTGACTTTCCGATATTAGAAAACACCGAAATATCATCTAATAATATTGCTGAGTTCAATCCATTGGCACCAAATAGAAACTTAAAAATCTTCAGCACTGGTACTCCAAAAGAGCTTTATCAAAGCTTAATCGAAAATGATACAGCAACTAACGTGAGTAATTACAGGATGTTCATAAAATATTCCAACGCTTTCATTAAATTTTGAGTATTTCCTTAATTTTTGTAAACTATTACAAAATCTTAATGGTCTCCAACAGGGCTGGGTTCCTGTCCGGAAAGTTCCGGTTCATTTTGCTGTTCCGGTCCCGGTTAAAATTTCGGTCGGTACAGCATCTGTCAGCTTTTTTTGACATAATTTTTTTTTAAATTGTGAAAATATATTCAATTTAGGACATTTTTCAAAAATTTTATGAAAAGTTATATATTTTTATGAAATTTTTATTTTAAGCATATCTTTTTAATAAAAAATTTATAAATTTGAACGAAAAATTTTTTGATCAAAAAATTTAAAATTTTTGATATTATTGCATTGTTCCGGATCCGTAAAATTCCAGTTGTTTTTATCCGTTCCGTTTCCTTAGCTGTTCTTGTTCCGGTTGGGTTGTTCTGAATAGTGTTCAGGTTCCGGTTCGTGGGCCTGTTCCAATCTAGACCTGGTATCCATAACAAATTTTCACCAAAATTGCCCAAATTTTTTCATTTTCCCAACAATAATTTGATGTTTTTTACCAACAATTTTCATTTTCTGAGCGTTTCCAACTAAAAATAAGCATTTCTCAAAAAATTTTTGCCTGAGGAGCTGGGTTTTTTACCTTACCCCAAGGATTTCACCAAATTTGTCCTAAATCTCCCTTTTTCAACAAAAAAAGTCCCAAATTTGACATTTTTTCACACAAAAATTTAATTTTCCGAGAATTTTCAGATTATAAATAAGAATTTTGCACAAAAAATTTGCTTGTGCCGCTGGTTTTTTGTCATAACTCAAGGATTTCAACAAAATTTTCTGAGCATTTTCAGCTTTAAAAATAGTTTTACGACAAAAATTTTTTTGGTATTATTGGCGCAAAAAATCATGGGGACCAAGGTGATATTTGAACAATTTTTGAAAAACGAAAAAATCCATTGGTCCCCTTTATTGCTGCTCACATAAAATCAAAATTTTCGGATGGAGATGGTGTTTGTACAAATGTTGTATGAAAGTTTTCGAGCTATACAAGTTGTTATGCTCGAGTCATAACTGCCAAATTTTCATTTAGACCATGTTATATATTCGAGGACTTCAAACTACCATGACTGATGAAGCGCTGAAAAACATATGCGACCCATTTGGAAAAATTGTCTCAATTAAAATCATGAAAGATAAGTCTACAAATCAATGTAAAGGTTTTGGTTTTGCCAAATTTGAGACTTATGAAGCAGCGAGAAGTGCGTTAAAAGGTTTAAAGGAAATAAATATTCATGCAGAGATTGCAAAAGTATGCTTTAGTTGAAACTTTTTTCTCTTTTTTTGCTTAAAACGACAGAAATATGATTAAAAAAGGCTTTAAAGTAAAAAGCCTTAAAAAGTTCATGCTATGATAACCCTATGTTTTTGGGCGCAACTCTCATCAAACTGGTGACCATCGGGCACGATCACTAACACACAGGGTTGGGAAATAGAATTATCCGGATTTATCCGGTCCCGGTGAAATTGGATAAATCCGGATTATCCGAGGAATTTGGAGAAATCTTTTCCCCGGAACTACAAAATTTTCCCTCCCTCAAGCTTGCCTTGGTGGTGCAGTGGCAAAGCAGAGTCTTAGTGCCCACAAAATTGCGGGTTCGAATCACGCTTAGAGCCAATTTGGTTCTAACTTTGCCAATTTAGAAACAGATTGGCTCCAAGCGGGATTCGAACCCGCTACTTTGTGGCCACGAAGCCTCTGCTTTGCCACTGCACCACCGAGGCAAGTTGAGGGAGGTAATTCCGGGGGGAAAAAGATTTCGCCAGAATTCCCCCTGGGAAATCTGGATAAATCCGGGGAAATCCCAACCTTGCTAACACAT
This sequence comes from Acrobeloides nanus, assembly GCA_900406225.1. NCBI lineage: Eukaryota > Metazoa > Nematoda > Chromadorea > Rhabditida > Cephalobidae > Acrobeloides > Acrobeloides nanus. The sequence goes on along the minus strand of OZJO01000804.1, from coordinate 83,122 downwards.
ATCCAACACACCACAACAGTTCCATAACAATTAATAAACTGAAATTTTAGAAGAGAGGACCTAAACCGAAAAACAGAACCCCTGAAGAATTAAAGGAAAAAGAAAATAAAAGGTTAGAAACACTCAGGAAAGCTCAAGCAAAACATAGACGTAAACGAAGAGGGCAGGTTAGCAGATTTTTAAAAAATCTATACAAATTTTTAAAGAACGTCTTCATAAACCCTGCTAACGTCGTTCAAGTACTCAATGAATATGTTTCAAATATAAATATTCAACCTACAAACTATATTTTGGACGAAGAAATGGTTATAGCTAAAAAATTTATTCAGACTTTTGACCATCAGAAATAATCTTCAAATAATCAAAAATCTTAAATCTAAAATCAAATAAAAAACTTTGAAAATCCTCAAAAAAGTTTTTCCGATATTCATTTTTCGTTAAACGAAAACGCTAAAAAACGCCCACCTCAACCTAAAAAAGTGGTCCTCCCTCCTCAATCTGAGACAAGTTGTTTACCCTCGGAAGTTGGAACCGTAAATCGGAACCATAATTTAAAACCGGTCGTAAGTGTCAACAAATGAATGAAAAATTTGCTTCCGACTTTCAGTAACAACTTCCGGTTCCAAATACCGACTTCCAGATGTAAACAACTGACCCCTATGGCCCGTTGCGACTTCTGGTAGTTGCACCGGAAGTTGGAATAAAAAACTTCCGGTTCAAACTTTGAAATTTTTGAACTGAATCGGAACTGGTAGCCAAAAGTTTTTACTTCCGACTTCAGGTTACGCTTTGGGGGGTGTGCCCTGAATACTTTTTGCTATGGCCGTGAAATTTTCGATTTTTGAAAAAATGATTCAAAGTTTTTTGAATTGTAAATTGATGAGTTTATGTTCTATTTTGCTAATAAAAAATATATTTATAAAATTTATTTAACCCGAATTTGCCGATAAATCGTAAGAGCCTGCTATAAATCCAAAAACATGCTACCAGAGGGTTTTTCTATGCGGGGAATCGATTGCGCGCATTCCCGAACCCTGAAAATGCTTACCTGACCCTGATTCAGGGTAGGGATCGGTGTATTGAAGCGAAAATCAGAGACCCCCATAAACGATGGCTAGTCCTGCAGTTTCGGTGTCTAAGGGGTTTTCTTGGTCGAAAAACATGAATCCGAGCAATTTGAGTCGCTTCGAGTTCAATCTGACCGTTTATAAGCACTTTTCTCAGGGATACCCCGTTAGTCAAAATTGGCCAAAATGGGGTACCCCTGAGAAAAGTGCTTATAACGGTCAGATTGAACTCGGAGCGACTCAAATCGCTCGGATTCATGTTTTTCGACCAAGAAAACCCCTTAGTCACCGAAACTACGGGATTACCCATCGTTTATGGGGGGTTTCCAATTTTCGCTTCAGTAAACCGATCCCTACCCTATATCAGGGTCAGGTAAGCATTTTCAGGGTTCAGGAATGCGCGCAATCGATTCCCCGCATAGAAAAACCCCCATGGGTGATAATTTTAACAATCTAACTTTGTTGTATGATTTTTAATTTTTAACCCGTATTTCACATGTGTTTATTTTTGAAAAAGTCTGAAGCAGGTCGAAAACCGCCTTGAAATGATACTATATGTGATTATTTCGATGTAAGAAACTCGAATCTGCTATTATCTTGCGCGGCCCATTCGAAAAACCTCTTTTCCGATCACACCTATTAAATAAGTACATGGAGCTATTGTGGATCACCCCAGAGTCAAAAATCGAAAAAAAATTTTTTCCTAAAATTTTTTAAAAATGACATATTTAGGGGTAATTTTATGCGAAAAATCGATTGCGCGCATTCCCAAAGCGTAAAAACCTTTATTTGACCCTTAAAAATTGAAAAATACGTTTTTTCCAAATCTTGCATTATCGCAGGTACATATAAAGAATTGAAGTTTTAGACATCTATCCGAAGTCAAAATCAACAAATGACTACAGATTCGGATAGCTCGCGTCACGAACTACATGAACAAAAAAATCTGGACAAAATCATATTCTTGTTAAAAGTCGAAAACGCAACTTTAGGGTTAAAAGTTGGAGTTTCACACTAAAAGCTAAATCGCAGCGCAGCGCAAACATAAAAAATCAAATAGCCATATTGTAGCATCTATTGTGCTCTCTCCATCCCTAGTTCGCCATGAATTGCCACAACATATTAGCAGAGATATGAAATTTTTTATGAAAATGCCCATTTTTGACTATTTTCAAAAAAAGCAATTTCTGAGCAACTCAGATTAAAAATGTGTCTATATTAACTAAAATAAATGTTCTGCTAGGCGTAATTTACAAACTGCATTAAAAAAACTGACTCAAACAAGCCTTTTTGAATTTTTAGATAGACTTTTTCTTTAAAAAACCATGATTTTCTAAAACCGATGATTTCAGAAACTAGTGTTTCTCGAACCGGGCCGCGAAAAATAACCCCGGATTCGTGTTCCTCGCATAGAAAAACCCCTATATACTACCTTTTTATGCCAAAATTCGACCGGCCTCAGAATTTTTCACCTCAGTAAACACATGTGGTACAGGGTGGTCCAGCATCCTTAAAGAGTGGGGGAAGTCATTGCGGGTTATCGACAAAAAATTTTTTCGGCGGAAAATGATCGAGTAACGTAAAATAAACCTAATATTGGATGAAAACTAGAAATTAACCTGAAAAAATTTTTTAGCGAGAAAACAATTTTTTGACCCCCTATCGGAGTCAAAAACCCCCATGTTAAAAAATTAATTTTTTCAACTTTTTTATTTTGGCTCCAAATTGGCCGATTTTTGGTACTCGGAGGTTTTCGAGCACGAGAAATCGATTGGCGCAAGTTCTGAGTTCCAAAAAAATTTTTTTGACCCCCTATAAGGGTACCCCATGTTCGAAAACCCCCAAGTACAAAAAATTAACCATTTTGGAGCCAAAATAAAAAAGTTGATTTTTTAATATGGGGCACCCCGATAGGGAGTCAAAAAAATTTTTTTGGAATTCGGGACTTGCGCCAATCAATTTCTCGTGCCCGAAACCCCCAAGTATCATTTATCAGCTATTTTTTTTTAAACGCATCGAAAATTTTTCATGATTGTCAAGTAATCATCGAAAGTACTAACTTAGTACCTTAAGGTACTAAGTTAGTACCCTGGGTCAAGAAACCACTTATAATAAAATAAATTTGCATAAATTTAGAATAGCCAAAGCCATCAAAAGGTAGTTTGGAATAAATATCAGAGGAGATTATGATAGACGAGTTCTCCATGCGTAAAACAACTAAAATTTTCTAAGTTAAGTGTAGCTGAATCATTTAATTAAGCTTATTAGTGCATTCAAATGGAGCAAAACAGAAACATTAGGTGATCTGTGTAATAGTGTATTAGATCAACCATTAATTTATCAGCTTAAGGGTCTCTACTAATTCAAGTGGAAGCACCAATGGTAGCACTAATTGGCGTCGAGATTTTATTTTTCAGGGTTAACAAATTTTCGAATGTGATCTTCAGCAAATTTATAGCCCAACAAAAGATGAATAAAATTGCAAAAGACCAGATTTTTGCATCGGTTTTATAAATTTTCATAAAATGAACATTGTAGCAATTTTTTATAGCTAAATGAGACGAACAAAATGACTCCAAAATTATCCAATTTGAACATTGTTTTGGCAAGTCTGTAAGTCATTTTTTGTGCCAAAAATGCGATTTTTTTGATAAAAAATCATTTTTGGTACAAAAAGAATATTTTAAACAAAAAACGGAATTTATTATACTCCGTTCCCACTGAACAACAAAAAAATTGGAGCTCATAGTGTAGTGAATAAAGAAGCCGCCCATCCAATCTTGGTAAATTAAGCAACATTAGCCCACAGGTTCGATTCCCATTAGGGTAAAACTTTTGAGTTTCAAAAATTTTTTACAAAAAAATGGAGCACAAATTTTTTTGCTCTTTTGTAAAAAATTTTTGAAACTCAAAAGTTTTACCCTAATGGGAATCGAACCTACGGGCCTAACGTTGCTTAACTTGTCAGATCGGATGAGCGGCTTCTTTATCCACTACACTATAAGCGCCAACTTTTTTGTCGTTCAGCAGGAAATGGATTATAGCGTTCCCCATACCTGAAAAGTATTTTTCCAAAAACGCTTATTTTTAGAGAAAAATCAACTGCAAGAATCCACCGGTCGGGCTACTCCAGTGAATCTCATCGACATTCTTCGGTTTAGCTATGAAGTGTTGAATTCCTATTACTGCGGTCTTGCAACATAACATTGTATTAGACTTTTCAAATATAAATGTGACTGGAATTGTTAGTTCATTAGAGTTTATTTTTTAAAAATCAGAGGTAATATACAGGGTGGTCCAGCATCCTTAATAAGAAAATTCGATATTTCGACGAGCTTAAAAGATTTTTACTTGCGGTTTTTTGTATGTTACTATGGGCGTAATATTTTTTAAAATATTTTTAAGATGTTTGAATAAGTCTGTGTATTGAAGCGAAAACCTGAATTTTTCCTTAGGGAGTTTTTGAAAAATAACACCGCCAATCGATAGAGCGTGCTGAAAAACGGTAGTACCCCAATTTTCATGAAAATCGGAAATACCCTTTTCGAGAAATTCGACTTAAAGCTTGCTAAAAATGACCAAAATTTGCATTTATACTGTTAAATTATTTATGCAATTTTCGGCCGTTTTTAGCAGACTTCGAATTGAATTTTCTCGGTATCTTCGTATCTCCGATCCCTCCCCAATAACTCCTAACTAACCCCCCCCCCTCCCGAGCGGTAGGTTTAGTGAGGGGTTTGACTATATTAGCAATGCAATAAAGCGTTTTATTAAGTTTTTTGGGTGTTCCCCCTTTTTGCACGTTGGGGCGCCGTGAATCTCGACCCATTTGTTGGTATCAAAATTTCTATTTCGAGTCCTCAGTTTAGAAAAATTAAAAGTTTCGAAAATTATTCTGTTTCTTCACTCTGTTGTTTTTATTTTACAATTAATCAATTGAACCCCTAAAAATAAATTGCTATAAAATTTTTTGTTTCATAATTGTTCTGTCTATGGGAAGCATTAAGAACATAATTCCTTATCATGAAAATTTCGACGCCAGTTTAACGCCCCATAGTAGGAAGTAATCATCTTAACACCTGGGTGTGTCTTCTTTTGATCACTAATTCTGCCATTTTTTACATAACTTGCTTTTTTACATAACCTTAAATTTTCTTATCGCTAAAATATATGAATCATATATAAAAAATTGAAACAGAAATTTTGTTTGTTAGATTTTGAACAATTTTACAATATAGTACGTTTCACGAGAATGGTGCCGGAGCAAGTGACACAAAAGCCATAATAAACGGAGAGAATTCGATCTCCAGAGGTCAAAAATTTTTTATTGAATCAAAAAAGTTGTAAGCAAACCCCCATAAAATTATACGAAAAAACTCTGCCTATCATTATTTTTCGATTTTGACATTTGTGAGACTCTATACAGAGCCCTTATATCTCTAGATATGAACCTCTGTGGTAATGAGTTGAAATTGGAAAAATCGAAATTTGGGGGGTCAAAATTTCGAAATCGAAATTGAGTCGTTGTGTTCATGTACACCAAATCTATGCAATAAATGAAATTCAAGATAATGATACGCAAATTTTTTCATGTAATTTTATGGGAAGTTTGCATTTAAAAAAATTTTTGATTCGATAAAAACAAAATTCTTGACGTCGGGAGATCGAATTCTTCCTCTTTATGATTTATGGTTCACTTGCTCCTGCACCACGGAGCACCAACTTTTTTGGGCCATTGACATGAAATAGACTATAGCATAGCAGCCCTGTGATGAGTATATTTTATCACAACTTTGTATAGATAGTTTTAGCTAGAGTTTAAAGTTTTGGATCAATAGCCTAGTGGCTAAGGAGCCGCCCGTCTGATCTGGCAAGTTTAGCAACGTTAGGCCCATGGATTCGATTCCCGTTAGGGGGTAAAACTTTTGATTTTCAAAAAAAACTTTTTTTACAAAAATGGAGCAAAAAATTTTTGCTCCATTTTTTGTAATAAAATTTTTATTTCAAAAAATGGAGCAAGACTTTTATAACAGTTTTTTGAAAATCAAAAGTTTTACACTAGTGGGAATCAAACCAACGTTGCTTAACTTGCCAGATCGGACGGGCGGCTTCATTAGCCACTAGGCTATGAGTCCACAATTTTTTCCACTCCAGCTGAAACGAACTATGTGCTGAACAATACTGTACAACAATTTGTTTGAAAAAAGTGTGCCAGTGATGCCTAGAGAATTATTCTTTTCGGGGACCCTCAAAATTTTTGCGTTTTAGTAAAATGCTCATAACTAGATGATTTTAAAATGTTTTTAAACATATTAAAATATTTAATTTAGAAACACCATCAATAAAAAAAACTTTTCGACTTACCAGAAATGAGTAACTATGAAGACGATGACACTGCGTCGTCTATAACAACATTAAGCATGCCTGAAAGTAGAAATACTGAACCTTATGATCGGCCTAATCGAAATTTCGAATATTTAACAGAGGTATAAATATTTTATTTGCAACATAAAATTCAACATAGATACAAAACGAGTTGGAATCGCAAACTGTTCCAATGAGAAATGAAGAGTTTGGTGGATTTACTCAACAACAACAATGGGCCTCTAATCCAATCTTGGAACAAAGTCGAAATCCCGCATCAAAAGGAAATCAAAAGCCAAATTCAAGTGACGATGAATTTTATGATGTCGATGTCATAGACGATAGTAATGAAGAAGCTAAACAGTATGTTAAAAAAATAATTGGGCTGGGCCTACAATGGACCGGTTACATAAACAATCCGAGAGAACGCATGGGGCTGAGCGGGCCGAATTGACTTCAACAGACAACCGATGCCCTAACGGGGATTATTTCTGGATCCGACCCAATATATAAAAAAAATAATTTCTTAACATAATTTCAGACAACATCCTAGCATGCCCATAATCACCAGACATTCTGTTGGAAGAATTGCAACATTAGGTGATTTATATGATGCTCATCAAGACAAATTTTGTAAAGCAAAACTTTTACCGAAAATACCGAGAACATTGGTCTTGTCTAACAAAATAGATAATACGTACATTCGAATTATCGAAGGCAATACCTTCAAGGATAAAAGCTTGTTTGCCAATATCGAAAACGAGTTAGCTGTAAGTTCATATCATATAAATTATGATTTTAAAGGATCAGTACACTTTTGGGGAGTTTATGCTAGTGATGCGTTGAAATCGCGATTTCGAACTTTCGGATTACGGTGCCCAAATTTCGACTTCAGCTTTTCTGATTTCGAAAAATCGAAGCGAAGATCAAATAAACTTATGGGTCCCCTGATGTTTTTGCCCAAAATTTTTTGAAATATTTTTTTAAAATCATAATGGTTCTCCATCACACATGTGCAATTATGAAGGGTTGATAAAATTTTACCAGGAGTGTCGTATGTCGTACGGCGTTTGAGGGTGGGGATGTCGTATGTCGTACGGAGTTTGAGGGGAATGTCGTATCGATTTTTAAAAAACCACCCTTTGAGCATGTGTGTCTTCCATTATGATTTTTCACCAAAATTTTTTCATTATTTTCACTAAAAATGTTCAAAATTCTCAAAAAAAAAATTCATCCTTTTCGCCAAAAATCGTCATTTTCATAGCATATTCAGCTTGAAAATGGCAATTTCATATGGAATTTCGAAATCGAAATTACGACCCCGATTTCGATTTCGCGAAATCGGAACACCGTAATTAAGATTTCGGCTTTTCCGATTTCGACGCATCACTAGAACATGGCATGTGATAGAGCACAAAATTTGGAGCATTTTTTGCTTTTACGGCATTACTTGAAAAAAATTTCAGATGCAGGCTCTTCGTTTCAATGTGCAAACTCGTTTGAAATTTTTTTTCGCGATTTTGTTTCGCTCATAACTTTTTACCGTTAGATTTTCAAGTAGTGCTAAGTAAAAGCAAAAAATACTCTAAATTTTGTGCTCTATCACATGGCATCAATTCCCCAAAAGTGGACTGGTCCTTTAAAAAAGACTTATTTAGCTCAGTATCTTTGCTGATTTGGTCATGCCAGTGGGTGAATTTAGTTTTCTGGTGGACGAAATTACACAAAACCCTCATGAAATTCGAGCATCTTTGCTTTATGTTCATAACACCGAAGTAAAAATCATTTTATTTATAAATAATGTAATTTTTTATAGACGCATCAGCTCAAAATTAAAGAGCTGGTTGGTCATATTGATGTGGAAAAAATAAAAAATGTACCCAATGCCACACATTTTGTAACTGAAATTGATTATGCAATTACATTACCGATTACATTTACTATACAGAAACAAGAAAATGAAAATACTGAGTGCTTACAGCATAGAATATATGTAAGTAAAATTTTGATTTCGAAATTTTGGCATACACAATAACGGAATGACATGATCGGGAGACAAAAACGGGATGATTTCAGATCTCGGCTCCTAAAAATAATTTTGATATGGTGTCAAAGACTTTTTTACTCAGGATAAAAAGTTGAGAAAAAAGTCTTTTACACTATCTAAAAATTCCGGGAGAGATGACAATCATGGCCTAATCCAAGAAAAAAGTTTTGCCAAAACAGCCTATATAGGGATAAAATCATGCGAAAAACCGATTGCGCGTATTCCTGAAGCTTGAAAACGATCCCTGAGCTGAGATCTGAAGAAATAAATCGCCCCGTTTTATTGTCCCCGTTCGTGTTGTCCTGTCGATTCGTCCCTTTATTGAATATGCCCAAATTTCGACACCATTTCGGTTTCGATTTCAACCCCCAAATTTCGATTTTCCGATTTCGACGTCACTAATTTTTACGCACCCTGCAATCAGCAATTTTTAGAATTATCTTTCAAAACTGAAGAATTACTTTATTTATGGCTCAAGCATTCCAATTGACGACGAACAATCTGAATTTGTTCATTTGAAGATTTATTCGCAAAATTCCAAAAACAAAGATGACAAACCAGTTACTTTACCATACTCAAATCGAACAACTTTGGAGGCTTTTAAAGAAATCGAAGAAGTTTTATTAAATCTGCAAAAAGAAGAGCATCGTGGCCGAAGAATTGCTTATAAAATGCACCCAATCTCAAATTTAATGGAATTTACTCCAAGATTAAATATAAAAAATCAATCCTTTTTCTCGGCACCGAAGCCATTTTTCTTTGCTGTGCTCAGCCAACAAGAAAAATTTGAAATACTTCTTACAAAAGTCGATAGTTTATTTAAAGACATGACAAAGTATAACGAGTTTGTTAAAAATTCTCATATCCAATCAACGAAGAACATTTTGCTAAAAGCAAAAGTGGAATTGAAAGGAATTCAAGAAAATTTGGCAAGGTTCCTTATTTCAAATAGAAAAGGTGAAAAAACTGGTATCACTTCGGAAACGATTATGAAAGGATACAAATCGCTAATACAAAATTTGGAGTCGTATGTATACCGAGATTGGATGCCATTCTATGCAAAAATTGATTATGTATTTTATTTGAAAAAGAAAAATGTTCAGGTACAGTGTTGCAGCTAAATTTTTTCAACAAAAATTCTCAAAATTTGTAATTTTTCAACAAAAATATCCAAAAATTGTATTTTTTATGAAAATTTATCATTTTTGGCCTAAAATCGCCATTTTTGGAGTATTTTCAGTTAAAAAAGGTTATTTCAACACAAAAATCGCTCCTACGGTGCTACGAAAAATTCTAATGCCGCGAAAGTGCTTTCTGAATCTGACTCGGGGAAAGAATACTGATATGATAGCAAATTGTTTTTATTTTTTGTGGAAAACCGGGTGTCTATATGTTTTCTATGCGAATAATCGATTGCTTGGATTTTCTATGCATTAAAATGCTTGCAAAGCCCTGATTTAGTAAATAAGAATTTTTTATCATTTTTAGGGATATACAATTGACTATAAAACCTTGAAAATTTACATAAAATGGGAATTGCTCTTTTCCTTCATATTTAATCGTGGCTCAAAAAACAGGATTTTTGCGCGATTTTTTCAATAATTTTCAAAGTTTGTAATTTTCACCAATATGACCCTACAGGGGTTTTCTATGCAAGAAATCGATGGCGCGCATTGCTGATTCTTGAAAACGCTGCCCTGGCCCTGATTCAAGGAAGAGATGTGCGTATTGAAGTGAAAATAGACTAATACAGGCTCAGTGAAGCTTTTTCAAGGTTCGGTCATGCGCGTGCAATCGATTCCCGAAAAAGAAAAAAACAGCAAAAAAGAGAAAAAAAAATCCATAAACAGCTGATTTTCCGGTGAAATCCGAATCTTAGTAACTTTTTGCTTCAATATTTCCCTGAATCAGGGTCAGGTAAACGTTTTCTTTTTTTTGAAAATGTCCTCCACAAGTTTGAAAAGCTTTTTTGGATAAAAATTTTTCGTGACCTTGGCTCTTTAACTACCCTATAGTTTAAAATATTGTTCAGGTAATTGGGAAAAATGGAAATTTTGAGGCTGTGATTAATGACAAGCATGAAGCGTATGTATTCTTTTGTACATGGAATGAAGTTGAAACGAATGAGGGAGGAGAGTTATTTTTCTTCAAACAACTAATTGAAGAAGGAAAAACGTGTATTTTTGTTGACCAAGAATCGTGCTATCCCGTTAAATACCCGAACGAATGCCGAATCTGCCATTTTTCAAATGGAAACTTGGAAAATGATGATCTTATGAAGCGATATGAGTATAACATTAAAGTTTGTTATGCGACATCCTCGAAAAAAGTCGCCTGTAATAAGCCCGAGAATTCCGTCCAGCTAAATATTCATTGTCCAAAAATTGGCTGTAAAGAATCAAATCATTTTTGGTATTGCAGCGATTGCCTTCAATGTCTTGAATATTATGATAAGTTCTTTTACTGCAGCTGTGGGAAAGCTCCTGGATTCACATTTGAGTTCAAGTGCTCGGATCCAGAGCATGGTGAAACATTCGTAACATTTGAAAAAAACATCTTACTTGATATAATGTCAAAGTTGCAACCGAAACGCAATGTCTATATTCTTGTTCTTGGGCATAGTGGCGTTGGCAAGTCGACTTTTATGAACGCATTTGCAAATTATCTATCTTTTTCATCTTTGAATGAAGCTCAAGAATCAGAGCCTGTATGTTTAGTTGCAACTGCTTTCAAGGTATCAACCAAAAGTGAAGCAAAAAATATACAAATGGGAGAATCGGAAAATGAAAGGCTCGAAAAACCAGGGCAATATATTGGTCGTTCATGCACACAATTTGCGAAAACCTATGTGTTTGAGACTAGAAATACGCGAGTTCATTTAATCGACACGCCTGGGATTAGTGATACTGATGGAATTGAACAAGATAAAGAAAACATCGATCGAATTTTAGGTAACCACTTTCAAATTGGTCAATTCGACCCTTTCCTGTGATCAAAATTGAAAAATTCTTTCGGACTCGTGTTTCCCATACCCGAAAACCCTCGAGTACAAAAAATCAACCGATTTGGAGAACTTTTTTAAAATTCGATTTTTTCACCTTGGTTCTCCAAGGGTAAAAAATGAAAAAAAATTTGACTCCGATTTCGATCATTTTGATTCTTTAGATCAATGATTTTCATAAAAAAAATAGTGCAAATTAAGGTTGTTCAGCATGATCTAAGGAATCCAGCGAGCTATCGCTCGACTCATTTTGTAATAAAATTTTCAAATTCAAGTTTTCGTGACAATGCACAGACCAGTTCAAACCTGTTCGAGACACAGAGTCTCGAATTAAATGTAATTCGTGACGTTTAGAGGCGTATTTAGAGTCAAATCATTTCGAGACAATTAGCGGACAGATTAAATCAAGCGTTCCGAGATTGTCTGGATAAACAGACACACATTACATGTTTAATATAGTAGGATTTCAAAACGCCAACTTTACAATCTATTATCTCGACAACGAAAGCGATTCATAATTTACTGTAAAAACAAAAAATGCTACATTTTTCATGAATTTTCCAAATTTCTACAAAAATAGCAACTTTTTTCCGACCGGACTGGTCCTTTCACCTTGTATAAAAAATTTAGATCATTTAAAAAACTATCGTAACAAAGAATTGCATGGCATTTGCATTTTAATGAAATCAAATGATGTGTCGCAAAATACGGGATACAATTATTGTATTAACGAATTACTGTCTCATTTGCATAAAGATGCTGCTAAGAACATCCTCTTTTGCTTTACACATGCACGAGAATCGTTTTATGGCCCTGGAGATGCCTTGCATGTATTGCAAGATCATTTGAACAAGTTTATACGAAAACCTTTACAAGAGGATTTAAAATTAGATAAAAATAATTCCCGAGTTTACTCTTTGGATAATGAAGCGATTCGCTTTTTATACGCTAATTATAAGGGAGTTAAATTTGAAGAAGATGAAGTAAAGGAATATGAAAAAAGTTGGAACTTTTCACAGAAAGAAACTGCAAGAATGTTGAATTACGTTGAAAAATTAGAGTCACATCAAATGGATGCTATGATTCGCTTCAATGAGATTCGAAAAATTGGCTTTATTATACCACAGCCATTGGTTGATGCTAAGAAAATCATCGAAACAAATGAAAGCCTTTTGGAATATTGGAAAGATATGCTAGCACCAAAAGTGACAAAATATTATGAAAACAATACTCAAACTTTATCGAGCCATTGTAACATAGTTTGTACGTCGGCTAAATGTTTGAAACGATTACAAAAATATTCTGATCACAGCAAACTAACCATTTATCCCCAAATTTGTCATCTCGAGTGTAAATTACAGAGACTAGAAAATGAAACGGAAGGCATTATTAATTGTTTGATCATGCGAGACAAAATCTGTATGGCTTGTGGTTGTGGTTATGAGCATCATAAACAAGTCCATGAAGAACAAAATATGAAAGAGATTCCACAAGCAGAGTTTAATACTAAATCAAATATAGCCTATTTTAGGGAAGCTATACAAAAAGTAGAAATAGAGGCTATAATTAAACAATGCGAAGAAATTATCCAGAATTACAAACATGAAGAAGAAATTTTCTCAAACGTGGATACTCGTATTCGCCCTTTTCTTCAAGTAAGGGTCATTTAGTGCTCACGTGTACAAACAGCCCCTCCCCAAAATTTAGGCCATTAGTGCGTGAGAAAAATCACATCAAATTGGTCGCCCTTATGTTTTTAAATAATTTTCTAAAAATATACGAAAAAGTCATTTGGTCTCATTATAGGACTCCCATATATTGATTTTTATTTTTTGATAATCTTTTATCTTGTAAGATTTTTGCAAAAAATATTTTTTTGTTATGAAAAATCGAATTTTTGCTCAAAATAGAATTTGTGTTGAAAATTTCTATGCAATTTTTTAAAGGATATATGGTCTGAAATTCCTGGGGTAATTGTTGCAAAATTTTACACTTTTTGACCATTTTCCGGCTTTTTTTTGACAAATTTTAGTTTTTTGAAAACCGAATTACATTATTGTCTTTAAACCAATCCACTGGTAAAAAAATTTTCCCCCCTCCGTCGCTAAATCCTGGATACGGACCTGTTTATAGTAGTCGGATTTAATGATAAATAACATCCCTATCTTTAGGCAAATGGACTAATGTCTCTCAATAAAAGCTATGAAGAGTATCTTAAAATGGATATTAAGAACAAAAGTACAACCGCTAAAAATAAAGACGACTATATTAAATGGGAAGCCTTGGAAAAATTACTTTCCGAATTTCATACACAAAAAGTTTTTTTGGGCATAGAAAGAGAAGATCAAATTATCCGCTCAAATGAAGACTTGGAAATCAGTAGTGACGAAATTAAAACCTTCTATGAAAACTTGAAAAAACTTCCACTTTTTGGCAAATATATACAGACTATTGGAGCTGAAAAAAAATCCTCAAAATTTGGTGAAAACAAGTTCGAACAGCCAATAAAGATTAAAAATGTCGAAAGCGATCGTTCGATTTTCTCACAATTTCGTCCAGCGTTACCTAGCCTAGAAGCATCAATGAAACTGGTCGAGCAGAAGAAAAACCAAAAATATGGTTTTGTAGATGAGGAAGCTATTGCACGCCTGAAGAAAATTATGTATGAACAATCGGTTCAAACAAACATTCAAACAAGCTTTAACATAGAAGATTTAAATCATCGGCGATGTTGTGGCCCTAATAAGATTTCCTCATCTGATCTATGTGTTTCAGGATTGACTGCTGAGCAAAAAGTGGCATTGCAAGCTTTACTTCAAAGCATGAATCATGCTTCCAGTCTTTATTAAGATTTCCAATTTTCTTCATAAAATCCTCTGGTGTTCCATTCTGCTTCTAACAAATATTTACGAAATAGGAACCTACCAATTCATATGCCCGTTTTTGTTTTATTATCTTTTATAAACTAATTTCTAAAGAGAATAAAAAATTTGTTGAAAATTCGAGTTTTTTATCACACGAGGACCAAGGGGCAAAAATTTTCCCAAATCGTTTAAATTATAGTATTCGGGTGCTTTCGACATGTAATATCGAATCTGAAGGAATTTTTGATTTTGATAACTAGAAGTAACGAAATTTTGGTCGAAATTTGGGGGCGGGTGGAAATTTTGGAAAAACCAATCATCATCTTTAGAAATTGTTTAAAAAATTTTCATGTTTGGAAAGGGAATTTTCCCCCTGTTTCTACACTCCTAATTACGGCACTGACAACCAGAAGTTATCCCGAATCAGGACCATGCAAGAATTTTCATGCATCATCAATGAGCGTAATTGATCCGCCGCATAGAAAAACCTATAAACAGTCGTTTTTCTGTCTAAGTTCGAATTTTAGCTTATTTTCGTTTCAATGCAAAATCTCTTCCTTGAATCAGGATCAGGGAAACATTTTGGCGGCTAGGCAATGCGCGTAGTCGACTCATCGCAAACTCCCGGATGAGTAATTTTTTGCGGATGGGGGGGGGGGGGCACTAGCATGAAAATTTGTAAAATTCACAATGGGGAAACATTATTTTTTTAAATGTTTCATTTTTTGGGTTTCGAGAGGGTCAACTGACTCTTTTACCCCCTTCAGTGCCGTAGGCAAGGGGACATGTCCCCCCGTAGCCGGAAAATTTTTATTTTTTCTCTTTATCATAAGGGTCCCCTTATGTTTTTTCATAAAAATTTTGAAAAACATTACTATGTTCCCCCTCCTCTGTCGAAAAATCCAGACGTTCTTTTTATACTTGTCACATCACTATGGTATAATTCATTCCCAACCATAATAGAAAAAAGGTTTGCGCGCGATGGCCAAGTCGTTTATGATCCGCAACATCTAGATTGACCCCGATATTTCAGGTTCAAATCCATCTGGCGGCGATTTGTTTCTACAACTCAATAATCGATAAAAAGTTTCGCATATGGGTATTTTTATGTTAGGAACACGATGGTAATAATATTTTTTTATAAAAACTTTAAGAATTTTTAAAATTTTTATGCAAATTCTGACGTTTCTGGAACTTTATAATAATTCTTAAAGTTTTTATGAAAAAATAATTCATCATCGTGTTCCTCGCATAAAATACCTATATGCAAAAATTTTGTATAGATTATAGAGTTGTAGAAACAAATCGCCAGGTGGACTCGAATCTGAGATCTTGGGGTCAATCCAGATGTTGAGCACGCCTTGGACCATCGTGCGCAAACCTTTTTTTCTATTATGGGCGAAAACGAACTATAGACCCATTTTATATCTTGGCGAGAAATTCCGTATAATTACATTTTTTGCTTTTTTATATAAATAACAAAATAAATTTTTAATAATATAAATAAGAATTAGTACCAGGAGCCAAGCGTTTCCCACTCGGAGCAGTTATGTCTCCAAGCGGTATATGTACCTACAGGTACATCGGAAATGCTCGCATTTAAAATTATGTACCTATAGGTACATTGTTCTTTATACGTACCTATAGGTGTATTATATTTTTTTCGAAAAAATTGAAAAATTTTTTGAGGGGATACGCCCATAAAAGTGGTTTCAGTTGTCTTCTCTCATTGTACCCTACAACTTTTTCTAGCACTCGGGGTTTAAATCAAACGTTTATGAGATCATCTGGAGACACACACAGACATTATACGTTTATAGTAGTAGGATAAAAGATATTACTATTCCTAGCAGCATATAAAGAGAATGTCCAAAAGTAGGAAATAACATGGCGTAATAGTAGAGCTGGAAACATTTTATCTCGCTTAAGGATTATTTAAGTTAATAAAAATTTCGTTCCTATTGTGTATTGAAGTGTTGATGTAATCGTTGTTCAATTTAAACATTTCATCTATTGACATAGGTTTTAATCGCATGATATAGTCCAGCATTTTTGTAATCGCACTTTTTGAATGATTCCAGCTTGCCTCGAAATCTTGTTCACTATAATGGGGTAAACTAATGTTTTTATGTCTTGCCCACAGATAACGAAATGTCTCATTTTCCATATAAAATGTCACTTCATTATCCGTGTTTATGTCTTTTTCATGTTCGTAGAAGAAATTTTTTAGAAGATCGATTGTTTCACCTGGCTGAAATCGAGTCGATATCGAGTGTGTAAAGCCAAAGATGATGTTTTTGTAGGCATCAGGATCTAACTTTGATAGAATAACATTGATACAATACTCAAAAGGGATTGTTCTTTTCGTTTCGTTTGGTTTGAATAGAAAACAAATGGCATGAAGTTGTTTGTATTTTAAAACGTACTGAAGAATTTCTTCGAATTTAAAATTCTCTCTAATAGTGATGCTGGGGGTATCAATCCATCGAATGAATTTGTCGCCCAATTGAAATGTGTACGCCATAGTTTCTTGTGTAACTGGCTCACCGATTGGTATATTAGGTAAGTTTGAGCAATCACCAATTTCAAGAGTACGTCTTGTATTATCCGTTTGGATTATATACTTGCATGGAATAACCACCTTAGGCTGCATCAATGCTTCTTGGGCAGAGTTTAATGAAAAGTAGTTAGCAAACGAGTTGATCAATGTCGATTTTCCAACATGAGTTTGTCCAACAATTAGTATATTATAAACTGAAGGTAAAGTGATTTGATTTAAAAGGTTTTTATATTCAAGTTGGTTAGCAAAATGGCAAAAGTTTTCTTCACTATGCTCCCAATCGTTACAATTAAATTCATAAGAAAAAGGCGAGGAAATTCCACAATTACAATGGAAATATTCATCTAAGCCCAGCATAATTTTTTGCCTGCAATTTTTACAAAACCATTCATGTAATTCTTTTCCGCATAGTCCATTTACAGCATTTGGACAAATTAGTTGTAGTGGAACCTTAATAGTTTTTAATAATTGTGGCATTTCCCACGAAAAAAAATCATCATCCATGATGCAGCACATACATGTGCAAACACTCCTCCACAATTTTGAGATTTTGCGAGCATTTTTTGCCTTGATCCCTTCAATGGCAGCTTTAGGGGGCAGTGGAGGGGCAATTGCTCGCAGGAAGAACCTGAGGAACATTCCCTCAAACCTGAAAATTTTTTAATTTTCGGGGAATAAAATGAAAAAGAAAAAAAGAAATTTAAAAAAGTCCAAAACTTCCCCTCCCCCCAAATTTTGACCAAAATTACGGCAATGACTATACTTTTTCGCTAAAACCTCATAAGAAAAAGTTATGACGATTTTACTTAAAAGCCGGGATCAGACTTTTCAAGTTTTTAAATTGTTTAAAAACACATGTGTACTCTGAACCAGGGAAGGATTTTCAATGTTCGGTGATGTGCGATAGATTTTTCACATAGAAAATCCCCCGAGGATAACTTCTATTGTGTTGTTCCAAAAGTTCGTGCACTTCATTTTTGAACTTTTTTATACTCTATCCAAGAGTAGAAAAAAATGAGGTATACGAACTTTTGAAACAACCCAATACAACGATTCGAAGCAAATCGGAAAAGGCCAGAAACAAAATTAATAAAGAAAAGGCCAGAAAAAATATGAAACAACCTAATTTTGCTGGCCTATACCTTATAAGTGGATTGGCTCTCAAATAATGTTCCATTCGAATCCATTTTTGCCCAACATAATTGATTTTGCTTTTGAAGCTGACAATGAGTTAATAGATCCTCGATTTTTAGCATTCCATTTTTATAATATGCAATCTTTGATTCTTGATCTGAAGAGTTGAGGAATATTTTGGTAGCTTTTGGTTCATCTTCTAACTTTAAATTAAAGAGGCGCCAGTTTTTCGTATCAAAAATTTCATTAATGTTTCCACTGTAAATATAACATTCGGAAAACAATTCGAGCTTAATTTCATCTTTATTTCCTATACAAATAACGTCTCTATCTTGTAATTTCTTGATACGTTGAATTATATGTATATTTTTCTTGTCTATACTTTTATGAATTTCTTCTAAATATTTTTCTATGATGAAAGAAATTTTTGCCATAAATTCTGCTCCGACCTTAGCTTTATGACACCGATTTTCTGAAATCATTGCACGAATTTCTTTTTTCATCTTATCTTCAACATTTTCTTGGACTTGTCTAATCTTTTGAACTTCTTCTTCTTGAATAAAAGGCAAATATAATAGGAGATGAAAAGAAAACCCATCAATTTCAAATCGATTTTTACATTTTCTAAACTTTTCGAAGGCTTGTATAATGCTTTTGTTGACATCTTCGGGATACTTGTTGTAGACTTGAGCTTTCTTAAAATAAGGAGTTATTGGAATAAATGTATAACGAAATGGTATATCAACAAATGATTGCGGATTCAATTGGATTAACGTGTCGACTGCATCTTGAAGCGTTTTTGGTCGATTATCAATTCCTGGTATAGGAAGTAGTTCAAATACACAATCCACTTGATCTGTTTTTAAATGATTTTCTTTTGCTTTGATAGAATTTTCAATATCATCCAACAATTTCTAAAAACTTATTCGTTAGCTCTGTGGTAACTATACTTTAGGCTGACAAACAGGGGAAGAGGGAGGTCTGGTGCTGGATTGGGTCCCCAAAATTTTCAAAAAATTGCCTGTCCTCCTTATGTTTTTTTTCGAAAATTTTGGTCAAAAACATAAGAGGGACCAAGACAATTTTTTCGAATTTAAAAAAAAAATTCAAAAATCATCTTGGTCCCTCTATGTTTTTGTTCGCGCCTGTCGGCGCGAAAATTTTCTTGGGAAGTTTAACACTATAGAAATGCTTCAAAATACATAAATTTATTGACCAAAGTTGTCCAAAATTTTTTGCTTTACAAGATAGGATACTTTAAAAAAATCTATTTTCGTGGCACTGGTCCTAGTGGTTAGCTAAAATTATTAATTTTGCTTTATTAGTAACTTACTTGTAACATTATTTTGGTCTCATCTTTACTTTCATTAGGCTTAAGAAAACGCTTCACAATCAGAACTGCTGTAAATCCATATTCTATATCAGTTAAAAAATGTGTTGCCTGTTGATATTTTTGAAGATTTTCATTTGAAAATTGAAGTCCATTTTCTGTTATGCTCGTTTTCTATAATAATATTATCATTAACAATAACAATTGTATAGCATATACCTTTGTCATAAAGTTGTATAACAATGCCATTCGAATTTCATTGGGATTATACGCTTGGTTAAGTAAAAAATTTACATATTCACTTTCAACATTTTTTAATCCGCTAATGATACTGGCCTAAGTTTTTTAATTTTAAACCCTGTTTCCTGAACTTTGTCGAATTCAGGATTTGCGAGTAGTTGAGCCAATTATGTCAATAAACAACTTTCTTAAAAGGGATAAGAATTAGGGACTAATCTCTGAAAACAATTTTTGCCAAAACAACCTATATAGGAGTAAAATCATGCGAAAAATCGATTGCGCGCATTTCCGAGGTGTAAAAATGCTTCCTTGACCCTGATTCAGGGAAAATATAGATTTTTCTACCTTTTTTATACTAGCACTCTGAAAAGATGTTTTTCCATAAACAACCCTTCGTGGTGCATTGACAAATCAGCGGCTTAGTGGTCACAAGGTCGCGGGTTTAAATCCCGCTTGGAGCCAAATTTTTTTGCACAAAGTAAAAATCGAAAAATTTTACAACTTTATGACCCTATAGCTCAAAAAATTTATATCCAATCAATCAAGCAACTATTATATTCATTTTTTCCTAAATTTTGAGCTAGGTCTCGAAAAAATCTGAGTTTGTTAGACCTTTAAGGTCCCTTGTAAGCTATCAGATTATAAAAAAGGTAAAAAAATCTATATTTTCCCTGAATCAGCGTCAAGCAAGCATTTTCATGCTTCGGGAATGCGCGTAATCGATTTTTCACATGATTTTACCCCTAGGCTGTTTTGGCAAAAAAAAATTTTCAAAGATTAGTCCCTAATTCTTACCCTCCCCTTTAACACGTTTGTTGAAATTAAGGCAACATTTTTTATTGCAATGAATAAAAAGCCCCCATTTTATTCATTGCAATAAAAAATGTTGTCTGAATTTCAATAAAAGCGTTAAGAACGTTGTTTATTGATACGATTGGCTCAACTAATCGCAAATCCTGATTTCGACAAAGTTCAGGAAATAGGCTTTATGAGGGTCGAATAATATCTAACCTGTAAATCACTTTCGATGCCATGATTTAACAGATTGCTATATAAATCTACATCATCGGCCTTTATTATAGTGATTTGATTATTGTTATAAATAGTTGAAGACATGGTTGTTGTATCAGGCAATTTTGCATGTGAGGAAAAAAATTTACCATCCAAAAAATTTTCACTACAAGCATTATATAAAGTACCGAGTGGGAAAACTTCATTTAAATTTAAAACTTTCCTAGTAATAGAATTTTTGTACATTTCTCTTGGAATTGGCATGGAGCTAAAATTACTTATTGGATTTAAACATTTTAAAAATAATACCTTTTCGAAGAAGATATTTGACTTATATTTTTATTTTGATTAATTGAGTTTGCATTATTTGGCATTTGGGAACTCTAAAACAGATATGAGTATGTGTACAGCGTGGTCCAAAAAACCGAAATTTGTGAAATTTATTTATTTATAAATTTTCAAGTTTCTGAATTTTCACCAATAAAACATACCTGGTCAGGGGTCCATATCTGGATCCCTCGTTGTAAAAGATTCAAGTTTGCCTTTTTCCCCCTTCGTAAAAATTTTGACACCTTTTTTAGTCAACTCGGGGGGGGGGGGTCGTAAAATTCTCGGTACTAGGACGGAATTCACCTCACCGATTTTGAGGATTTTCTTCATGGATTTAATTCACAGATTTACTTCACCGGATTTTCTTCATGGATTTTTCTTCACGGATTTTCTTCATGGATTTTTCTTCACGGATTTTCTTCACGGATACTCAAATAGCGATAATTGTTGCCTGATTTCAACAGGTTATTGAAACGAATTTCGTGAAGAAAATCTGTGAAGAAAAATCAGTAAAATAAATACTGTGAAGTAAGTTCTCTGTTTGAACGATTTTTACACATGTGTACAACTTTTGTAAAATTCAAGCAGCATGTCTTTTGTTAGGGTTTAAATTAGCGTTGTGAAATGGCAATTTTCACAAGCAATTGATAGACAACATAAATTCTGTCAATGGTAATTCGACGATTTTGGTGAAAATGACGATTTTTGGTGAAAAAATGGCAATTTTGGACATTTTGTTGAAACAATTGGTATTTTTGGCCTTTTTCAGTAAAACTCATAATGAGGGTCCATTATCTTTAAAAAAATTTTCAAAAAATTCTGATCAAAAACATAAGGGAGACGAAGGGAAAAAATTGAAAAATCGTTTTTGCAATTGACAGAGAATTTGGCAATTGCTAAATTTGCACATACAATTTCACAACTCTAGTTTAAATCTAACGTTCTCGAGATCGTCTGGACATGCATACAGACAAACATTACGCGTTTATAATAGTAGGATGCAATAATTACCTCATGATCATTCTTTTTTAATGAAATTGTCATTAGATTGTTGTCATCATGTTTTTTGTTATTAAAAACTTCATAAAGATTTTCAAGCATTCTCATATTTTGCTTGAACATGTTATTCATTTCATTTTTCATCTGTTTTATCTCATCGAGTATCTCCTGATGAAGAAATCATTTAAGAGGCGATGTCTCGAAATATCGAAGGTATCTCTCTAGGGGGAGGAAAAAAATATTGCTACAAACTTGAAGTCTCGTTTATTTTTTACATACCTGGTGAGTGATTAATAAAAACATATTATTTAGGTCCCGCACCTTTATACTTGTGAAGAAATCGAGGTGTCGTGTTTGGCGTAAATCGGTCTTCGGACCCTTTTAGTGTTTTTATCATTTTTTTCTTTAGATGTGTTCCCTAAAATTTAAAGCACGTTTGTATTGCCAATCGTTCCTCTTTCCAACGACACCTCGACTATGCCCAAATTTTGTAGTTCTCGAGAAAAGTGACATTCTTTACAAACTTTTTGAGCTGTAGCTCGAAATTTTCTAATGCAGGTATCGATCCACATATAAAAATAAACTAGAACTCATGCCCGACATCCATGACCAAGTTCCATTTCAAAAGCCGGGAACCAAAAAATGTAAAAATCGCTAACAAAGTGGAGCGTGCGCTTAAAACCAAAGGGGGAACCCATAGATGAATTTTTGGGTCGGAAAATGATTTTTTATTTGGTATGCCAAAAGTTCAGACATAAATTACTGATTACTAAAAACCAAAAGTAATCAGCAATTTAAATTTCGGAGTAAAACCTTCATTTTCACTGTTTTTAGATCCTACAAAGCCTATATTTGTTGTAATAGACACGTTTTATATCTATACTTAGCGATTTTTGACCCCGAGGGGGTCAAAAATCGCTGAGTTTGTAAAGAATGTCACTTTTCTTGAGAACTACAAAGGCTTTGGGCATAGTTGAAATATCGTTGAAAAAGGGAACAATTGGCAATAAAAACGTGCTTTAAATTTTAGAAAACGCATCTAAAGAAAAAATGATAAAAACACTAAAAGGGTCCGGAGACCGATTTACGCCAAACACGACACCTCGATTTCTTCACAAGTATAAAGGTGCGGGACCTAAATAATATGTTTTTATTAATCACTCACCAGGTATGTAAAAATAAACTAGGCAAGTTTGTAGCAATATTTTTTTCCTACCACCACCACCACTGTGCAAATTTTCGAGATATCGTCTCTTAATTGTTTAACTGTCAAAACTTACATGGCCAAAATTTTTTACTGTCAAAACAAATTTAAATTTGCTGCATTGGTTATTTTTCTTTTTGAAAACTTGATGCATTTTGTCTGTGAAATTTTCATAATTATTGGAATTCACTGTATAACCCAAAACCTTTAAAACATCTACATATCCCATTGGAAGAATCAAGTCAGAATCCCGAATACTCAATAACATTATCTCCTCTATAGTATATTCTTCTGGAAGTTTAATTATAGCTTCCCTGAATAGTATGGAATTATTTAGATATCCTTCTTTAAAATGAAGTTCTAATTTAACCACAATACTATGAGTTTCCTTCTTACCGGTTATAAGGTTCATTGTGCCGGTTATAAGGTTCATTGTCAAAACAATATTTTAAACTATTTGTGTAGATAAAATTTATAGGGAAAAATTATGTATATAGTTAAACAAATAAATTTTCTTATCGATTGCTTTGAGAAAGATGACTAATCAAAAAATTTATTATCTTATATGGGCAACAAAATTTATTTCAAATATAAAAGCAAAATTTAAATTTCATTTTTAATGCAGCTCTTTATAAAAATTCCAGTCAAAATATCAGCTCTTTATAAAAATTCCAGTCAACAGAAATATATATCTCTCTATTCCACTAATGCTGCCAGCGATTATGTTACGATAACCTATCCCATGTCGCTTGAGCACTTGGCAACAAAGGGGATCATACAGAGCTAGTCTCTTCAATCGAGACCAACTCTGGGACAGGCACCCCTGTGGTGGCCCCAAATTTTGATACAAGGGGACAAAATCAGTCATAAAATCTATCTAACTAGTGCAATCGATTTTTGCAAGGCCACTGAAAGCGAAGATGATGGACTAGTATCTTTCCCATAACGCTTCATGCTCGATTTAGACAAGGGCTTGTATTGGGTCATTCGGAAAGTAAGGCTGCACGCTAACCGTCTCGAACAGGTGGTAGAGACGCTAAATACGGCACTAAACGTCTTGAATTATCACTAAGTCGAAACGCTAAACGTCTTGAAATGGGCGTAGGAACCCCCAAAAATAAAACAAAAATACGCATTCCAGATGGGATGCGTTAAATTTTAAAAAAGTTAATTTATTGTATGAAAAAACTAAAATCTTGCTTTAAAAATTTTTTCTCTTCAGTTTTACTCCTGTTTAATCCGATTTCGGTTCGGTTTAAACCGGATTTTGATTTTTTCGCAAAAATTCTCGGTTCAAAACGAATCGGCCGGTTCGGTTTTCTATTACTAACTATAATCTTCCAAATTCGCTAATTAAAAATTTTATTTTTTCAATATAAACAAAAACAATAGTGGCAAAAAAATATCTACAACAAAAACGGTATTAAAGCCCGTCGGTTCTTTGGATAGTCATCGAATTTTTGAAGATACCATCTAAAAATTTGCAATTAGAATTTTATCATAAAAATACAAAATCTTACTGATGGTGATGCAAAGCTCTAGGACCAATATTCGAGATCGTGAACACAGCAAACGCCACAGCAGGCCAAGTTTGTGCATATAGAGCATAGCCGAACCATTCGATTATTTCTCCCAGAAAATTCGCACCGGAAACATATTCGAACATGCCGCCTGAAAAAATTAAGCATTCATTGAAAATTTAAATATGAGAAGCGAAGATTCACCTTTTGGAATTTTGTATCCAGTTTCGCCAGGTTTTCTCAAATTCCTCAAAATGTGGTCCGAATGGCAGTTTATGAACATGCCAATGAAAAACAGCAGGATTCCTAAAAAATTCAAAAATTTTATATCTACACAACAAAATGAGGCAAATTTCTAATTCAAAAATATCAGTAGAAGATCGATTTTTGAGCTCAAAAATCATTAAAATAGATTTTTGAGCTTAAAAATCAGTATAATTTTTGAGATCAAAAATCTTTAAAATATGTATTTGTGAGAATGAAAATCAGTAGCCTTTTTACACCTTCGGGTATAACACAATACAACTTCATACAATACCTAATATACTAGTAAATCTCGTCATATAACCAGATGGATAATCGGCATATAAAGTGTGATAAAATCCTTGAATATAACCATTCCATATGCAAAAAACAAACCCCAGAAACATCAAATGAAATGGTGTGGGTTTGCCTCCTTTTATTAAAAAGGGATATATCATAGTCCTAAATTTCAAATATGCAAATTTCATCAACAGAATTTCTTCCACCTATGAAAATAATGCCCGGCAAACATCAAAGTAATCGATAAGTTCACATAATTTGTCTTCACCACTGGATCAAATAATAACACCCCCAGTGGTATCAGCAAAGAAGGAGCTTCTTGAATAAACCAAGCCAGGCGAGCTGGTACAGCCAGCCAATTTAAAATGGCATCTTTTCCATAGCGTCCATAAGTGGCACGCTGTTTGAAGACTAGCATATAAGCGGCGGTGATAAGACCGGAAAGTATCATAAAGAAGGAGAGAAATATTATGAGATCGGATTCGTCAAAGCCAAAAATAGCGTATGATCCAGGACGGCGTAAATAGCGAAATTGGTCAATTAAGGAATAGATTTGATCGAACATGTTGCTAAAAAAGTTCACTAAGAATACAAGCAGATTGATTTTCGAACCGTATTTTTGAACATAAAAATCGGCTCGATGAGTTTACTCATTAAGTGCTGATAAAAAATGAAGCTAACGAGCACCCTGAGCCATAGGTATTCACGCACCCAGGGTGAGATGATCGATTTACGACGTAGTTTCTGCAAAAATGACTTTCAATCCTCAAATACGAAGTTAGTCATAGGAAAATGGTTAAAATAAATATAAAAAAATTGAAGGAAATTTAACATCTTCGTAATTTTTGCTGAATAACTTCGTTAATTTTGCGAAAATTTGTTAATTTTTTAACGAAATCAATAGAAAAAACTGGTTTTCGGGTTCCAAATACAAAGTTGGTAACTAATTTTTGACTCGTTACAACGAAGTTAGGGAGGGTGACACCCTCCCATTGGGCAGACATGCCCTGAGCGAACGTCAAAAATCGATAACAAGAGCTGAGGTAATTTGCAAGGGATGTGTTATAGTTCGTTTCCAAGGCAACGTCATAAAAAGTTGGGCACTAATTTGGTTGGTCGTTGATTTCAAACGGTCCGATCTGGCAAGTTAAGCAACGTTGAGCCCGTAGGTTCGATCCCGCTAGAAGCCAATTCTTTTTGCATAAATTTTTGCCTAGGAGTATTTTTATGCGAGGAAAACGAATCCGCTACTTTTTCATGAAAAATTTTGTAAAAAAATAGAAATTTTAATTTTTGGGATTGAACCTGCGAGCTCAGCGTTGCTTAACTTGCCAGACTGGACCGTCTGGCAATCAACGACCAATCAAATTAGTGCACAACTTTTATGACGTTGCCCAAAAAACGAACTATAAACTCCATCCAAAATAAAACCGTAAAAAACGATACTTTTTCATAATAAAGCGACAGAAATTATAAAATTTATATTTTTAATAAAAACACAAAAATAGTCAGATGAACAATTAGATAAACGATTAAGCATAAAAGAAGAAAAAAAATCACAATCAGCTATCATATTCAGAAATAAGAAACCATAAAACCACAAAAAAAGTTCTACGCAAGATATTTAGGACAATTTTTAGATCTTGTGAGAAAAACTGAATTTTGAGCATGTAAATAATAGCTCTAGGAAAAATGACACTTTTGTAGTTGTCAATTTCATACATATCTAGTGGGGGAGACGGTTCCCCCCATCATCCACTCACGGGAAATTTTGAGAAAAAATCATAAGAGGGAACCAAGGTAATTTTGACAAAATTTCACTCATCTACCCAGGCAGACGAAAAATATCATAAAAATCATCCACCCACCCTCCCCGTCTAGTGTCCTCCCCTACTGGATATATATGGCCAGTTTATCGTTTTCAGAAATGGAAAACTGACAACGACAAAAATCCGTTGTCGCTTTGCCTAAAGCCAAATAGAATTTTATGCTTTATTCAAAAATTTATTAGGATACAAATTTTGAATCTAAATAATAATTAGAGCCCAATTTTGGAACCTAATAAATAGTGTTGCCAAAAATTCGAATTCAAATGTCTTTGGACGAAGAAAACTATTTTTCAATGTAACACAAGATGTATAGCTAATCAATAAGTAGCGGATAGAAATTTTAACAGCGAAAAAAGAGTAAGATAATTTCTACTTTGAACTAATTTTACGATTTTTAACAAATTTTAAAAGGTGTCTATCCGCGATTGGTCAAATATAATAATAAAAGCTACAAAATTCTATTTATATATTCAGTTAAACAATCACAGTAATACATAATAAAATTACTATAGTCCTAATAAAAATAATAGCATAACAAAAGAATATAAGAAAAATTATCGCTGAATCTCTTGGTTCAAGTGGTTTATGAATTCGATATAGCTGTGTGCATTTTCTGTTCGATCTTCGATCAATCGCATTGTGAACAAATCTCTCTGTGGGCTGTCTTCTCTAAAAAAATTGAGCTGGTTAAAAAATATTCATTTAAAAATTTTTCATACAGTTCAATCTTTCAATAAAATCCTACCTTATCACAATTATTGGTGCAAACAATCCTCGTTGACTTTGAAGGGTTCGTAAAAAGTTGTGCAGACGGTCACTTAATGGGTTGGTTCTTTGTTCTATGACTGTCTAAAAATAAAATTTTAAAGAGCTAAATTTTATGACATATTTTTTAGAAAAAATATAATGGAAACTCATATTTTGGTCCTAAAATTCAGTAGGTTGTCATATAATTTTTGAGAGTGACAACTTCGTTGGGAGTTGTCCGCGTCCCAAGAATTTTTGAATGATAAAAAATCAGTTCGGATGAACAATTTTAGCTATTTTCATTTTCCAAAATTATGACTCCAATACTCACATCTTCATCAAGTTGCCCAAAGTGGGAAACATCAAACAACTGCTGTAAAATCTCGGATCGAACTCCAGAACAAATGTATAAATAGACATAATTTCCAGTGTCCAATAAATAAATGCCATCTCGATTCACTCGCTCATAACTAAGCGGTAATCTCTGTGGGCTTTCTTCGAACTAAAAAAATCGTTTAAAGATTAAAAAATATATAAAAAGTTAAGTCCTTGAAGAAAAACAACAATTTTGAGCTCAGAAATGGTTCAAAAATCGATTTTTCATTCAAATTTTTTATTTTAAAATCAATTATCCAAAAAAGAAATTAAAAATCGATTTTGGACATAATTTTGATAGAGGTTTATAACTGTCAAAAAATTTTATGCTTTATATGTAGGTTTAAAAATAGCACCTGATCAATATTATGAATCGCGTAAAGTGCTGGATGAACTTCTAGCATTATCACCTCCAAGGGAGCATTTTTAAATTGTAACATAGCAGCAATTCGTTCATCTAGGCGTTTTTGAGCTTGTGAAGAAGAGGAAAAAGCACGCTAAATAAGAAAAATTTAATAACAAAAAAAGAAATTAATAAGAAAATTTCTGTATTTTTCAACAAAATAACGAATTTTTAAGGTATAAACTATAGACCGAGCTCGGCCTAGCGCTCCGACTGCAGCGCGCGATCTCGCTTTCGAACACATAAGTGCACAAGGGGAGATTGTCCCCCTCCTATATCGTCGTATTGGGGCAAAAATGTGAAAAACATGCCGTATTTTGGCCCGAGACAACATGTTCTTTTACCAAAAATACGAAATTTTTACGTTTGGCGATCAAAAGAAGGTCAAAAACATGTCGTTTTCAAAAAATTTCGTACTTGAGGGAAATTGTTCTTCCCACTACTTGTGCACCTATGCCAAGCGGCGTTCCCGACCGATTTATTGTGCCCTTATATAGTCCTTTTGAAATTCGCATAAAATGAATTAGTCTGAAAACACCAGCTAGTTTGGATTTGCCTGACTATTTGATGTGACATGTTTATAATGTGAAAATTTAAATTTTTTCGATTTTTATGCATAAAAGCAAAAAATTCTTTCGGATTCGTGTTCCCCATACCCGAAAACCCCTTAATACAAATCAGCTGATTTGGAGAAATTTTTGAAATTCGATTTTTTCATCTTGGTCCCTGTGGGATAAAAAATCGAAATTTTTCTGAACAAATCTCATCTGGTACACACACAAAATTCGCATAAATTAAAATATAATTTTTCAGGCTTTTTTGTCATCCTTACATGTTTTAGCAGCCCAAGAATATATAACGGCAACATTTTCAGTCCTCCACTGGTAGGTGCTAAAACCACGCCACTTCTCTGGCCTACAGAACGATTATATGCACCCAATGCATCAATAGCGGCATTCAATAGACCCTCTTTAGAATCGGCGATCTCTCCATTGGACAATGCACGCTCGGAAGCTGAAAAATGGTATTTCACATGCAAATTTTTCAAATTTTCGTTAAATTTCCACATAAAAATGTACTTACCCATTTTTGCTAGCATAGAAACTGAAGCTTTCAAGTCGAACTGGTTGAAAATCGTCGAAAAATCCGAGGTTATTGGTAAACAAAGTGTATGGACCCGTATTCTACGATCGCCTAAAAATAAGATAAACTCGTGCAATAAGTTCCAAAAACAATTTTCTTACTACATTTGGAGTCCAAAAATCGATTTTCCATCGAAATTTGAGCTTAAAATTCGATTTCATAGAATTTTGAGCCCAAAATCGATTTTTTTCCATTTTTAACCCCATTTTAAGATCAAAAATCGATCTTCTACCGATTTTCGAGCACAACAGTCAAGTCTAATATATCACCTTTACTAGACGTATACAACAAAGCCGCTTGGAAACAAACTGTATGTTGCCCGGCTAAATTGTCTTCAAGCTGAACTTGTACTCCAATAGCCGAATCTGGATTGACATTCGCCATCGCCAACAAATCTGTGGAGCGGACAAAGAAATTTCCATGAAACGTATGAAGAGATAGCCCTACAAAAAATTTTTAAGCCAAAATGTTTTAGACCCTGCCTCTTGAGCAACGAATTCGCAAAACTGCTTCAAAGCCAATTTTCCTCGTCAAATAGCGGTTGAAGTGTCTCTGGAAACGTTTCACCTGGACTTGACCACGGTTGATATGGTAATTTGGGTAATGATACACACTGCCAGCCGAAAATTTCGATATCTCTGCTAAAAACGATTTTTAATATATACG
Organism: Acrobeloides nanus; assembly: GCA_900406225.1. NCBI lineage: Eukaryota > Metazoa > Nematoda > Chromadorea > Rhabditida > Cephalobidae > Acrobeloides > Acrobeloides nanus. The sequence goes on along the minus strand of OZJO01000804.1, from coordinate 52,745 downwards.
ATTTCTACCGATTTTCCGTTAAATTTTGAACCCAAAAATCGATTTTCTTTTACCCTATGAGATCAAAAAATAGATCTTCTACCAAGTTTTGAGCCCAAAAAATCCATCAAAATTTTTAACAAAAACCCACATAGCGTAGACAAATCCACATAACCATTGCTTAAGACAAACAAATCGACAGCTACTTGGTGTCCAGTGCATTCTAAGGCAATTCGCTTGTAAAAATCTGTTGCTGTGACCAAATTTTTCGGATCTGGCTGAAAAATTGGAATTCAAACAATCGAGAACAATATATTCGAAGAATTACTTTTTCCGAGCTTGCTCGATTTTTTAACGCTCCGGGACCAATATCAGGTAGCACCGTTTGGAATACTGTTATTCTACCACCAACCTCAGCCTGAAAAATATTTTTAGAAAATGCAACTTTTGAGCTCAAAAATGACGATCCATTAAATATTGGACCAAAAAATCAATTAGCTATTAGATTTTGAGCACAAAATTTTCAATCAAATTTTGTCCAGTGTTTGATGTTCTACTACTTTTTGAGCTCAAAATAAATTGACGTACTATTAATTTATGAGCAACATCAATAGCAGCTCCCACACAATTCGATGTGCTTGCGTTGGCCTCAAACAAAGTTGGAATATTTTGAATAAATGATCGAACACTCTCTCGAAAATGGGCCAATTCAACACAAAAACCGGAATTTGTTGGAATAAATATATCTTCAATATCATCAACAATCAAATGTTTCGGCGGTCTTTTCGGATCCGTGAATTGAAAATAGTGAACCATTGCATCGACGGCCAGAAATCCAATTAACAATCGATCATCACCTGGAAGCTGGTCAAGATTTATTAGAAGCTGCTCAGAAAATGTGTGCAGATAGCCTGAAAATAAGAAAATTATCCACAAACATTAAATGCATGTTTTTTGAACCATTAAAAATTGAAATATCATAATTTTTGATACTCTAGTCCCAGGGGCGTAGCTAGGCTTTGATTTAAGGGGAATCCACTTCGAATTTTTTAAATCACCTTGGCTCTTGATTTTTTCGCGCCAACAGGAATAAAAATTTTTATTGAAATCCTTGAGGTATGTAAAAAACCAGCGCCGCAGGTACAATTTTTTTGCAAAATACTTGTTTTTAAGCTGAAAATGCTCAGAAAATCACAATTTTTGATTAAAAAAATGGAATTTTTTGGACATTTTGATGAAAATCATAAGGGGGAAACATTAGAAAAATTTTCGAGCTTCTGTGAGGGAGCCGGACCCCTTGGATAAGCTACTCCCCCAATTTTGATGAAAAATCACAATTGGAGACCATTAGAATTTTTTACATTTGGGGTGGGGGGACATAAGAGACATTAGGAAAGAATTTTCATTTTCCGTTATGGGAAGAGCGGACTCCTCCCTCCCCCCCCCCCCCCCCCCCCCAATGCCTACGCCACTGCCTTAAAAGCACACAAAATTACACCCTACCATTTTCTATAGCATTCGAACTAACATCCAAAATAAAGAAATACAAAGCCGGTTGCGGAGGTCTTAACATATATTCACTAGAAGCTATATATTCAATCGTTGGGTGATGAAGCTCGGGACGTCGTGTTGGATCTCCATACGATTTCGTAGCTGGGTCCCAGCAAAACTCATCGGGTACTAAAAAATCAGTTTAAAAAATTTCAAAACGACACAAAAACTCACAATCATTAGACCGAAGGCAAATATTACACTTCCAGTGTCGATTATCCGGCAAATACACGTATGGATTGATATAGGTTCGACAGTAGCGGCATCTCACAATATTAGTTTGGACTATACTCAAGTTCTAAAAAGGAAAAAATTTAGTACAAAAACAAGTGAATACAAAAAAATACTTTTAGGTCTTTAAACGGATGTAAAGTTAATCCCAATGGTAGACGACATTTCTTGAGAAGTTCTTGTGTCTGAGGTACAGCCGACATCGTGCACCGAAAAACACTAAAAAATGTTAATAAAACAAAAAAAAATAAAAAATCCATATTGTAAAAATTTTGCTTCTAGTACTAAAATTAAGCTAAAAAGTTAAACATTTTGGCCAAAAAATATTATTAAAAAATTTTCAGATTTAGCATAAACTTGCCTTGAGAAAAAACTAATTTAAAAAATTATTCCCACTTACTCAAATTGATTACTAGACTGATCTACAGGGAGTTTTGGTTTATGATAATACATCGTTTTTTACAAATAGAGCTGTAAAAAGTAGATTTAAAAAACAACTTTTCGTTAAAGAAGAGAAACAGAAAAAAATTATAGAACTGATTTTGAAAAGTGTAAAAAAATTTTATCAGCGCAAGTGTGAGGATTAGGATAATTGGCAGACGAATTTCTCCACTTTCCAGTAGTCAAAATCAAAAAATTTCTCAGATTTAATTTCCCGAAAAACCCTAATACAAAAATTCAATAGATTTGCAAAAATTTCAGTTTTTAAGGTGCCATTTATACTTCTGTCGCGTCGCGACACGACAGTGCATTTTTGTGTCGTACGACGCGTCGCACGACACAAAATGCACTGACGCGTTGCGACGCAACGGAAGTATAAATGGTGCCTAAGAGTTTTTTACCCATTAGGAGACCAAGATTAAAAAACTCGAATTTTCAATTTTTTCGAATTGTCTGAATTTTTATTCTGAGATTTTCGACACGAGGAATTCGAATCTGTAGAAATTTTTTAAATTTTGGCCAATGGGAAGTGTAGAAAAACGTCTGTAGGAAAAATTTTTGCCAATTTTAATAGTGCCAAGTGTGGAACTTTTCTAATAAGTAAAGAGATAAAAAAAAGTAGTTAAAAAATTTTTAATCACAAAATTTTCAACAACTTTCAAAATTAGCTTCTTTCCAAAGAAAATTTTTAAAAATCATAAATTAAAGAAAAAATTATGCGATTATTTATGGAAAAAAAGATTTCAACAATTCAAAAAAAAGTAGCCTGAAATTTAACATCAAAGTTTCTTAGGGTGCGCGCTAGCAGTTCGGGAATTGCATTTCCGGACGCTAGCCGTTCGTAAATGCGCTAGCGTCCGGAAATAGTGCATTTTCACAATTTCCGAGCGATTTCCGGACGACTCGCATTTCCAGACGGCTAGCACCCGGAAATCGTCGTGAAATGAGTTTCGCTGCACCCTTACGAAAGAAAAATTTTCTAAAGGCCTCTAGACTTTTTTTCGCGAGCGTCGCGAATAGAACAAATTTTGTCGCAGCTCGTTCTACAGTCGATCGCGGAAAGTTTGCGATTCGAGAGGCTCGCGAAGAAAAGTCTAGCCGGGGCCTATAAGGGTCTCCACTAATTCGTCTCGACGTCGAGATGCGGCGAGACGAATTAGTGGAGGCCCTAAATCTATTTGAAAATTTTTTGACAAATGTAACATTTGAAATGTTATAACTTTTTATGGCTGAAGTAAAAATGGGAGGATCTTTTTATTTTAACTATTTGGGTACCTTGCCGACATTTTGCAAAAAATAAAAACCCTGTGTCACTCTTCCTAAAGCCGTTGTTGTATTCAGAAACAAAATTTTCACTTTGTATAGGTTGGCGCAGAAAAGTGTACACTTTTTGAGATTTCATGTTTCTGAAAAAAGTGCATTTTCTCGGGTAAAATGTTGTCTTTTTTATACGTAGAGAATTTGATTTTCTATTTTAAAAAAAGAATTAGGTTAAAAGACAACATTTTACTCGAGAAAATGCAATTTTCTGCAAACACGAAAATCTCAAAGTGCACTTTTTCTGGCAATAGGAACGAATGCACCGCACACTTTTTTGAGGATCGAGCGCACAGTTTTTTGTTTTTGAAATAATTCAAAATTGACGTGGCGAATTCCGATGATTTTGGTGTCATTTTAAAGCTGGCAATCGTAGCAATCCAACGACGCCAAAATCATGGCATATCTCTTTATGGTTGCTGAGATATTTGATATAATGTGAAAATGTCGATTTTCGGACAATTCTAAAAATCGACATGTTTCACATTTTACCAAATATCTCAGCAACTATAAAGAGATATGCCATGATCATGGCGTCATTGGATTGCTACGATTGCCAGCTTTAAAATGACACCAAAATCATCGGAATTCGCCACGTCAATTTTGAATTATTTCAAAAACAAAAAACTGTGCGCTCGATCCTCAAAAAAGTGTGCGGTGCATTCGTTCCTATTGCCCTTTTTCTGCGTCACCCTTTTTTACTCCAATTTTTATACTTACGCTGGGTTTACATTGACGTTAGGGTTGACAACCGTGCTTGGTAGGTTTATCTCGTTATCATCAACACCATAACCTATTAGATTTCTTTCTTGGCGCAAATCAACATAGCGATTTTGCTCTTGGCCTTGGCCATAGTATGGATTGGGTACAGGATATCCCTAAAACATTTTTTGTTGCTTTAACCCTATAGGGGGCAGAATTTTCTGAAAAGTGGAGAGAAATTCCGGAATAGTAGCCAAAATTTTTCGGAATTGTGGCGAAATTTTCCAAAATAAATCCAAACAATTCTTTGGTCACTATTCCGAAAGATTCTGTCCATTTTCCGAAAAATTATGCCCTCCTCTATTTGTGCTTATTTACAGGTTGCTGTAATTGTTGGGTTTGTTGTAATTGTTGAGGCTGTTGCATATATCCAGCACTTGTTGCTCCAGCAACAGGTCTTCGTTGTTGCGTAGGGAAATTTTGAGGTGCTGGAGCTAGGTTTGGTGAAGTTGGTATCGTACCCATAGGTCCAGGTGCGGGAAAACCATTCATCGAGCTTGAGCTTGTTTGATACATCGATGACGATTGTGTAAGTGAGTTTTGTTGTAGTTGTTGCTAAAAAAATTGTTTTGTTAACAAATTGCTTATCTTATTACCGGTGGTGCACTAGTTGGCATTGAAGGAACCGGTGGTAGTTGTGGTTGAGTAAAACTTGATGAAACAGGGACATTTGATAGTCCTGGTGGTTGGAATGAAGGCGTTGTCATTTGAGGTGGGTTATACGGTACTAAATTTATTGCATATCAAATTTTAAGATACGCTTTCTGGAGGAGTCGAAGGTCCTAGGCAACAAGGCTTGTAGGCTCGGTTGGGCTTCCAAACATAATTAATTTTTAAGGAGACAATGAGAAAAAATTTGTATTAAAAATGTTTCTGACCGAGCCGGACGAAAAATACTAGCTCGTCTGAAGTTGGATAACTCCCATTTTCAGCTATTTATTGAAATTTCACATGTGGAATTTCAAAAAATAGCTGAATTTTCATGGAAAAATTCATGAAAATCGTTGATCTGAATCGAAAAAATGCTATAGATCGATGTATTTTGCGACGGGGAACATTTTTAGGTTTTTTAAAAAATCTGAAAAATTTTTCGACTTTACCAACCTGTCGCCTCAGCTTATAAAGGTCGAAAAAATGAAGTACAAATGTTTTCTCGTTGCCTTCCTAAAAATTAGCTATGTTTGGAAGCCCAATCGAACCTATCTTCGATTTCTCAAGAAAGTGTCTTTTAATAAGGAATTTATTTAATGAATTTACTTGATGAATTAGGAACTGTATTTGCAGGTCCGTTCATTGATGCATATCCGAGACTTGGTGTAGGTTGTGGTATTTGTGGTTGTTGAGGCTAAAGTATGAATTTTGGGCATTTTATTTATAGGATGCTCAAAAAATGGCACTTTTTTCAAGTTTTTTAATTTTCACCGAAATAATCCTATATGGAATTTTTCTATGCGAGGAATCGATTGTGCGCATTGCTGAACCTTGAAAACGCTTCTCTAATTCTAATTGAAGCGGAAATATGTGTATTGAAGTGAAAATAGAGTGATACAGGGTCGAAGAAACATTTTCAAGGTTCGTCAATGTTCGCAATTGATTTCTCACATAGAAAAACCCCCTATAGGTATATTTTTGTTAAAATTAAAAAACTTGAAATTTTTTGAAAAATCGCAAAGTGCCATTTTTTGGGGGCACCTTGTAACTATTGATTTGTTTAGAATTTTTAATTGTGGATTTTGCAAGCGGTACTTACAAAGTTAGGTTGTTGGGCAACATTGGGTTTTGCTGGTTGAGGGAATTGTGGAGCCGAACTTATTGGTTTTAACGGTGAGAAGGCAGATGAAGCGGATGAATTGAAACTAGCTAAAAAAGAGTTTTGATCAAATTTTGCAAAAATTCCTACTCGAAAGGTTTGGATTTGCGGCGAATGTCGGATTTGGCTGCGATGATTGCTGATAAGGTGGTTGTGATGGCTAAAACGAATGTTTTATGTCAAAAGTCGAATTTCTTACAAAGCTAGATGTTGGTTTTAAGCTTGCTGTTGGGACCAGATTAGACGGTGTTGATGATTGAGCTTGGTTATAAGAACCCAGATTGGTTGGTTGTGTTAGATTAGGTGGTACCAATGAAGGAGGTTGGTTATATTGCGCGTTTGGTAAATTCGAATTAAATGGAGTAGGGGGAAAACCGGGTATACTCGAATTTGTTGGTCCTAAATTGGTTTATTAACTCGGATCAGGTTTGCCACATTTCGAAATTCGCATAATTTGACCCTTAAGTAGAGATGCCAAGAACATTTTTTCAAAATCAGAAAATCTAACTTCGAAAATCAGATTTTAGGAGCAAAAATTATAAAATGCTAATTTTCCATTATATTTTAAAGGCAATTGTTTCTCAAGTGAGTTTTTGATGAATCTTTAAAATTTCAAAAATAGCTTAATGGTTAAATTATGCGAATTTCGAAATATGGCAAGCTTGACTCGGATAAATTTTCTTACCGTTACTATAAGATGGTGCATTTCCGCTCGGAAAATGTCCATTTGCTGTAGACTGAATATCAGGAGGTTTCAGTTGCGGTTGTTGATTAGGTAAATTTCCGCCCATGCTTTGTGGTATACTAGGTGGGATTAGAGTTTGGGGCCATTGTTGAAAACCACCTGGTGCAGCCATGTTAAAATTTGCCTAAACTTTGCGTTATTTCAGGCATATTCATAATTCGCATAATTTTACCATTAAGCTATTTTTGAAATTGTAAGGATTCGCCAAAAACTCAATTGAGAAACCCTTGTCTTTATTTAATAAAGAAAAGGGTTTCTCAAGTAAGGTTTTGATGAATCCTTAAATTTCAAAAATAGATTAATGGTAAATTATGCAAATTTTGAATATGGCAATCCTGCGTTACTTGAGCGCCCTTTGTACTTTAAAAAATAGTTCGATTAGTTCAAAGCATCAAAATCTTTTCGTTGTATAAGGCCAACACCGCACAACACAACAAATTGCCAAGTGTTTTTAATCGAAAACTTTCGCTTTGATATCTTTTTATTTTTGTACTCTTAATTACAGCTCCTTTTTAGCGATGTTTATATTCTTGCCTACGTTATTAAGAATTCTCCAAAATTTCTCTTTAAAAAAGGCTTTATTATTGGCTAGTCATCTCATATTTATATTCAATGCTTCTTTGGTATCGCCAATTTTGATACGCTATATTTTTGTGGAGAAATTTATCGAGTTGAGGGAGCCACTGGATTTTATTTTTCATACATGTTTGGATCAATTATCCGGAGTTTGTTCGTATCCTCAAGCGGATATTTGGCTAGAAGAGGTGGGAGAAGAATTTTTTTATGAAAATTTGCATATTTAGAGAAAAATTGCTTTTACGCCTGGCTATTCTTATGGATTTCAACTAGAACTTGAGATGTTTGACAACGAGATTAATAAGAACTTGGGAATTTTTATGGCTCAACTTCAAATTAAAGATGTAAATGGTGTCGTTACAGCTACTTATTATAAGCCTGTGATGATTCGTTCCTCGATTAGAGGGAATTCAAAGGTGCGGCATTTTTTAAATTAAATTACGGAAATATGCGAATTTCGGAATGACTATAAATTTGCCCCGAAATTCGCATATTTTCGAGATTTTATGTCAAAAAATTCTGGCTCATTTTTTTCAGCTGTGGAATCTATTCTTTTGGCCACTGAACTTAATTGGCTATTTTGACGAACCCCTGCCAATTTCGAAGAATATTTTATTCACCAATCAATTTGTGGAAAGCTCAACCAAACAGACCAGCGTTATTTCTATTCAACTACAGAATCGTTTTGTACAGGTTGGTTTTTATGCAAATGTTCGTGTAAAATCCAATTTTTAGGTGAATACTGTCTTCCTACGAATCAATGCCTATGTTGGAATTGTGCCCTACCTTTTCAATGTATATCCAACGTTTACTTATGTGATACTATTTTCTCTATGTTTAGCTTTTTGTATGCTAATTCTTGCATTTTATTGGACTTTTCAATTGTTATTGTAATATTTTCAATTTTGCTGTTGACATGTTTAATAAATTCTATAGTGCTGAGGGACCGAGTTCTAAAAAGCTTGTTTTTTTGATAAATATAGAGGGACACTTGATCTATTATTCCCGCATCCAGGCCCCCTAGGTTGTTTAAGAAAAATTTTTTATAGTAGACTTCAAGACAAAAAAGTCTAAAAACGCGGATCCTGGCGTCTCCATCATTGGAATTGTATAAATTTTTATAAAATAACAGTAACAAATTTGCATAAACAGTACATTAAAAATGTACAACAATAAAATTTATAACAAAAAATGTATAACAACATTGAAAAATTTATTTTTTATATGCAAAAGTTTCTAAGAGCTCTAATTCCATCGGATGTGTTTGAGGTCCTGGTATAATAAGAGAGTGTAATGGAGGTCCCATATCAACTTCAGTACTCAGTTCTTTCAGTGTACAATAAACGATCTAAAAATGCCAAAATTAAGAAAATATTTGTGCAAAAAATTTCTGTATGGGTTAAAAAATCATAGTATGGCTCATTAAATTTATTGAACTCATACAGTGATTTTTTGAGCCCATACAATATGGATTCAAAAAATCGCTTTATGGGTTCAATTCCTCTACCTTCTGGTCATCCCATCCAACACGAGCTAACGCCACAACCTTGGTGTTTTCATCGTACGCTGAAAAATTAGCATGTAGAAAAAACGGAGGCATTTTTCGCACCTGGAATTATTCCCATTTCTGATTTTCTCTCCAAAATTTTGATGAGTTGGCTCGCTGCTTCAGAACAAGTCAAATATCGTGGAGGCTCGTAAATTTTTCGTCCTCTGAAAAATTCATAATATAAATCGAGACAAAAGATTAGTGCACTTTATCAAATTTTCGACCGATTGCTCCTTTGTTTTGATATCCAATAAACACAAAGTATGCAGACCATGCTGTCTATTAGCGGAAATTTTGTCATAAAACGAATCAGGCTGCCAATTTTCAGTCCACATAACAATAGAAACTGTTTCTCCAAATGAGTATAGCTGAAAATTGTGGCTTAGCTTTTTTGCAAAATCATAATCCAACTTGTAATCCACAACATCCGACAGCATTCAAAATCGAGACATTGTGAACCACCTTGACTTCCACTCCAGAACTTTTTGCTCTCAAAACAAGATCAGCATGAGTAGTGGCACCAAAAGGATCACCAACCACTAGTAGTGCAACATCCAAATCTTTCGCTTCTTCTAGTAGTGTATCCTCAAAATAAGATTTTAGTATGAAGAAAAAAATTTTGGTACTGGCATGATTTAGCACATTAAAAATTTTCAATTTTTTCACCAAAATTTGTCATTTTCTGAGGATTTTCAGCCTAAAAACGACTATTTTTAAGCTGAAAACCCTCAGAATATCAATTCTTGGTGAAAAAAATTTTAAGATGGGATTCCTAAATCATACTAATATCAAAATTTTAACATACTGCTAAATTTTCGACCAAATCTCGATCAGCAATAATAACTTCACGTTCATAAAATTCTTCCAGTTGTTTGGTCTCTAATCCATAACAAAGTATACTCGTGTACGCTTCCAAATAAACTTTAGCACATTGTTTCACAATCTTTAGCCCTCGCACTGTTATATCTTCAACGTTTCCAAGACCCAAACCGATTAGATATAGAACCATTTTAGTAAAGTGCACTGAAAATTTTTATTTACATATTGCAATCGACCTAAAAAAGATAAATTGCAAATACTGATGACCATACAGTAAGATCATAAGTATTTTCAGTTTATTTCTTTTAGGCTACCTATAAATTAATTCTCGGCTAAAAAGTAGGGCTGCGCGTTGGCCTGCGGGCGGGATTTTTTCAAAAAATTTTTTGTGGGATGGGATTGCGGTGTTTTTAAAAGCTTGCGGGCGGGATCTCGCGGGGGTTTTTTGCGGGGTTAAAAAGGTTAAATTTTGTTAATCAAAAATTGATTAAGACAATAAATGCATTTATAATGTATAAAATCGTTAGTTTTTTCCATGCGTCGATAGGTGATAAAAATTTTGTAGAATAAACAAGAGTTTTTAAGAAATTGGAAATTTTGGTTAAAAATAGTCAAATGTCAATGAAAAAATTACTTAAAAACGGTCGATTTTGCCCAATTTTCGATAAAAAAAAGACATTGCGAGGTTATTCAATTTACGAGGCGGGGTTGCGGGATTTTCAAAAATGTGCGTGCGGAGTTGCGGGGCGGGGTTTTTTCTTAAAAAATGGTGCGGGCGGGCAGGGTTTGCGGAGCGGGATCCCACCCCGCGCGCAGCCCTACTAAAAAGCAAGAGGAGTAAATTTTGGAGGCCAATACGCTGGATTTTTTCGAAAAAATTTTTAAAAGTTAGAAATTTTACAAGCTTAAAATACGTGTATGCCACAGTAATATGTAATTAAAATTTATCTGATGTATCAGAAAACAAAAATTTTGGCATAAAAAGACAGACGAAGGTAAGATCCAAGTGTGTACGTATCGATTTTTTTTAAATTTTACATTTTTCACTTCAGTCCCGCTTTTAATCGCAAACGGCACACCGTGTGCACTATGGAGTACCCACTTTTTTAACCTTCAGTGGGAAATGGAGTATAAGGAAAGAAAATGCAAGGCGCTGAAGTAAGTGTGCACAGAAAGATGATTGAAATGAATAAAAATATTTCAATTGATTATTGTTATAACATGTGACTTATTAATCAAGCATCTTCATACATTATCTTTATACCTAAATAAAAAATTGTCATTATAAACAATCATGATTTTATCCTATTTATCACATCAGTTAATAATTTTTCTAATCTTTCTTCTAATTGATCTTCTTTTTCTTCATTCGACAAAACAGTATCCCAACTTTGAAATTCATCCAGAGCACATTCTGTTTCAGCATCATCAATACCGGGGGTAAACATAAATCCTCGCTTTTTTCTCATATCCACTGGGCAATGTATTCGTATAGTGAAGGTTTGATAGTGTTTACGGAAATAAGCAATGTCTGTAGGTCGGCGGCAATCACTAATTAGAACCACTTGAGTTTTGGGTGAGACGTATTCCATTGTTTTTCTAAAAAGATTTGTTTAATTATGTAGTTAGCGTCGAAACTTTGATCGGATTTGGGGGAGTTTGGGAAAAATCACCTTTCTTGGGAAATTTTAAAAAAATTTTCAGGTTTGGAGAAGTAGTGAGAAGATAGGTAGGGAAGGTTTCACAGCCCCCTAATAATTACGACGTTGAATATAGTGAACTGACACTACCTACAAAAATATCCAGAATCTTGATTCCTTATCCTTTCACCAAAATCAGCCATATCCTTTCGATACTTTTCCTTATAATCACTATCAGATTTCAATTTTTCAATATCCAATTTTTCTTGATGCAGTCTAACATACTCTTCTTTCAGCGGAAAACTAACACCACGAATTTCTGTTCTTAGCCCTTGATCCTCTAATTTGGAGGCCAACTTTTTACACAAATAATCTTTGCCAGATTTTCTCTTGCCCGAAAAACATATCACAAGTTTTAAAGAAGCTGTTGAGGCAGGTGGTAAAGAAGAGAACATGCGATCCGTCTTAATTATTTATTTTATTTATTTATGCCCATAAAGGACGCATCAAAATAGTCACAGAACAATAAAATCATAATCATAAATCAATAAAGTATAGTCGCAAATGGTATTTATACAATACGATGGATTCTAAAGTTGATATAATAATAAACCCGATAAACGCTAAAATACAATAGCATAATTAAAATACAATAGATAACACAACATTAGTAGCTAAATAATATGGAGGGGGTCTTAAGTTACGGAACAAATTCCAAAAGTGATGTGANTACAATAGCATAATTAAAATACAATAGATAACACAACATTAGTAGCTAAATAATATGGAGGGGGTCTTAAGTTACGGAACAAATTCCAAAAGTGATGTGATAAGTGGCCAAAAGTCACAGGACAATGCCAAAAACTACGGAACAACTAGAAAATTTTCTTCAGTGTAAATCGCCTGGTTTTGTATTTTTAAGACGAATTACAATGAAAAAATTTGTTCAGTTGTCTCGTAACTTTTGTTGCCCCGAAAGGCATTTGTGCCGTGACTTTTGGCCACTTGTCCCGTGACTATTGGAATTTGTGGCACTATAACTTTCGCCACGCTAATTTTCGCCACTTTCGTATCAATAAACATTTAATTTCAGACTAATTGAGTTGCCTAATTTGCAATAAATATATATATTGAAATGAACGTGGCGAAAGTTATAGTTTTTTTGGCAACGTGGCAAAAGTTACGTGTCGAAAGTTGTCGTGGCGAAAGTTATATTGCCGAATTTGTCCAGTAACTCTAGGCCCCTCCTCTACATGAGTTTAGATAGAGTTGCTTGATAAAAAGTACAAAAAAGAACGTTTATAAAAATTGACTATAGAATTTTAAATTTGTATAAAAACAAATTTTCTTTTCAATTTTCAAAATTTTCAAATAAGGCATGAGTCAACTTTCCTCAATTTTTACATTTTTCTAAAAAATTTCAAAAAATCGATGATGAACAACAAAAACTTAAGTTTTAAAAAAAGTTGATGCGTTTTATTTTTTTGCGATAAAGTTTAGCACCGCTAAGGTCCGCGCAAAACAATACAACTCGTTGTAAATATTTTAGTTTTTGACCAATTCAAGTGCGTAAACGGCTTTTCAAGGTCTCGATATCTTCACAAAGTTGAAGATTAGACTGCCAGCTATCGTTTGATTGGTCGATCATGAAGTCTCGATGAGTATGGCTTGAGATTGGAGGCTCTAAAGTTGAAATTTTTTATCATCTCAAAATCTGAGCATATGAGAAAACCCTTATTCTAAATAAATCTTTCTTCATATAAAGCAATTGAAATTTTATTTATTGGAAATACATAAAATAACAAAAAAAAGCCAACTTAATGAGTCAAACATAAATTCGAATTCTTCTTTGATCGATGATTCTGACACATTGCATGACCATGGATTGAGCAAAATGTATTGGGTTGTCCAATAAGTATTTGTCGCTCAAAAAAATGCTCTAATTTCATCATTTTTCATCCGTTTTCGATGAAATTTTTTTTCAGCAGTGGGTAAGAGTGTATGCTGAATATGATCCAATCGGTCTTTTTGAGAATAAGTCATGTTTTCGTGCCAATATACAGACTTTTTCAAAAATTGATGTTTTTCAATGTTGCAAATGAATTTTAAAATGTCGATATTGTTATAGAAGTCGATTTTTGACGAAATTTTCAACCCCACTAGGGTTTTTCTAGTCGGGGAATCGATTGCGCGCATTTTCAAGTCATGAACAAATTTCTCTAAGCAAAAAATGACCTGAAAATTGAAAATTTTGGTTAAAAATGGTCAATGTCAATGAAAAAATCACTTAAAAACGATCGATTTTGCCAAATTTTCGATGAAAAAAGACATTGCGGGGTTATTCAATTTGCGGGGCGGGGTTGCGGGATTTTTAAAAATGTGCGTGCGGAATTTTTTCTTAAAAAATGGTGCGGGCGGGATTTGCGGGACGGGATCCCGCCTGCGCGCAGCCCTAGAATAAATTGACACCAAAATTATTCAAATTCAAGGTCGAATTTTCAAATGTTTTCGTTTCAATAACCCAACTTGGTCTTCAAATTTAATATTTTTGATGTCGTTTATTCGTCTCAGAGTGCTGTTTTTGATTATGCCGAATCATTCACAACCATTTTTCGACAAAATCGAGAAATTCGGAAAAATTTGATTTTTTCCTATGGTCTCCCAAAGGCAGAAAAAAACCCGAAAATTCGATTTTTTCAATTTTGTTAAAAACGATTAGAAATCATTAGTCATAGCCACAAATGGTGTTTTAAAATGAAATTTGGGAGCTACTGAACTTGGGGGGGGGCGCTTAACGTGACCCCCAAGGCCGAAGTAAAAAGCGCCAAAATTTTTACCGAAACACACTCTCTAGGGGTAAAAATTAGGCGGAACACGCTGGTGCCATTATTTTCAAATCACAATCTTCGAAAACCTATGAATTTTCGCAATTTTGAAATAAAACAACTTTTTTACATTTATCGAAGGTTTTTGAAGATTTTGGTTTGAAAATAATGACATGTTCCGTGTCAATTTTTACCTCTAGGGGGTGTGTTTCTGTAAAAATTTCGGCGCTTTTTACTTCTGCCTTAGGGGTCACGTTAAGTGGGCCCCCCATGTTCAGTAGCTCCAATTTTTTTAAGAAAAGTGAGTCCTCTGTTCAACCTTTGTGGTTTGAATTTTCACAAATTTGGAGCTACTACACAATAGGGGGCCACCCACATGAAAAAATTTTCGAAAATTTTTTTCTAAAAATGACACCTCTACGGGGTAAAAACATGCGGGAAATCTGAATTTGACATTTACGAAGCAAAAAATGCTTCCTTGATTCATAAAAGGCTTGTGTATTGAAGCGAAAAGTCGCAAAAATGCAATTTTGAATGCTAAAAGTTTTCGACTTTTCGCTTCACAGGCGTTCCCTGAATCAAGGATACACAGGCGTTCCCTGAATCAAGGAAGTGTTTTTTCGCATCGAAAATGTCAAATTCGGATTTCCCGCATGTTCTTACCCCCAGAGGGGTCATTTTTAGAATAATTTTTTAATTTTTCACGTGGGTGATCCCCCATTGTGTAGTAGTTCCCAAAATTTTTCTTTGTCATATTACTTTATTCTATTAACTTTATTACATTTGCAGCCTATAATCAATTTATTTTTTCTCCTAAAATAGCCAGCACTATAGAATAGGCTTGCATTCTCGCTACAAATTAATAAAAA
>OZJO01000804.1:0-37531 GCA_900406225.1 Acrobeloides nanus | reverse complement strand
GACAAGATTTTTCGACGCGGTTTTGTTTAGGTTGGAGGTGAGACAATTCGGGACAACTTTTATTAGACTTCAACAAAATTTGTCAGGAAGATGAGATATCTTTAAAAATGTTCATCGTAGTATCTGTTGGACCAACCTGTGGCCTGTTGCTGAACTCAGAAAAAACAATTTCGGTATTTTTTTGAAAATTTCCGTTTTTTAAACAAAATTCCGTTTTCCATTAAAAAATGTGGAAAAACGAAAACAGAAAACGAACTATCAAAATCCATAGTCCGTTTTTCATATTGGGGGGAAAACGGACTATGGATTTTGATAGTCCGTTTTCCGTTTTTCCACATTTTTTATGGAAAACGAAAATAATCTTCTGTTTTCCATTTTTCGAATTCAGCAACAGGCCACTGTAGATAGCGTGCAAAGATTGGAATTCATAAAAACGATTATGCGAAAAATTAGACAAAGGCATCAAAAATTGCATACAATTGAAAGAGATGAAGATATACAGAGTGAGTAATACAAGATGAGATTTTTGCGATCTTTGCGTGATTTTTTCAAACTTTTGAATTTTCACCAAAATAACCCTATAGGGGGTTTTCTATGCGAGAAATCGAATGCGCGCATTGCCGAGCCTTGAAAACGCTTCTTTGACCCTGACCCAGGGAAGAGATGTGTGTATTAAAGCGAAATTAGGCTAATACATGATCAGGAAGCGTTTTCAAGATTTGGGAATGCGCGCAATCGATTCCTCTTATATAAAAAACCCCTATAGGATTATTTTGGTGAAAATTTAAAAACTTAAAAAATTGTTGAAAAAATCGTCAAAAATCTCATTTTTTATGACTCACTCTGTATATGTGGCAATTTAAAAAAAGCATAAAAATGCTATAAAAATGATAAGGCTAAAAAAGAAAATGCTATAAAAAGATTCAATTTGCTTGCATCAATTAAGAATATTTTTAAAAATGCAACAAAAAAATCAAAATTTAGGTATAGGGACGTTCGGCACGACCCATTCGAAAAGACCCATTCGAAATGACCCATTCGGAACGACCCATTTGGCACGACCCATTCGAAACGGCCTATTCGAAACGACCCATTCAGCACGACCCATTCGGCTGAAGCAAATATTTTCAACTTCGAACTTTTTTATACCTAAAATTGATTGGATTTTTCCGGTAAACCCCATAAAATTGTCAAGAAAATGTGGTTATACTTGATCAAAAACTTTTTTAAAAAAAGTCCAAATGTCATTTTTTCTTGCCGAATGGGTTGTTCTGAAATGTATTTTCGTGCCAAAAGTCTCTAGCCAAAATTTGCTCAAATTTCACAAAAAGGGAGATTTTTTTCACCAAAAATTTTCATTTTCTGAGCATTTTCAACTTAAAAATAAGCATGCATCATAAAATTTTTTACCTGTGGCGCTGGTTTTTTCCTTTCCTCGAAAATTACAACAAAAAAATTTTCGCGCATATAGACGCGAAAAACATAGATGTGAAAATTTGTGGGAGAGGGTTCACTAATGGCCCTATATGGCTCGACCCTCTTGAAAATTTTTTTGTTACGCTACTGCTCATGGCTTGTCTTTGACAATAAAAAATGCAGAAGACTGCCAAATTTACCAGTCTAAACGCACTCAATCTATAAACCTGTCAATAAACTCAGCCACGTGGTTAGCCTAAGGCTAAATTCCACACACGATCTGTTTTCAAATCTATAAGGTTTAGAAAGAAAAAAGTTGACCACCAGACATCACGATTTGAAAAGAAAAAAAGAAGTCGCATTTTGCTATACGAAATTAATCAAATTAGGTCGAAAACAATGCAGAAAATCTTGAGATTAATGATTTGATAACATGAAATTTTTCTTTTGATTTTTTGAGAAAAGAAAAGTTAGCGAACAAAAAATTTGAGCCTAAAATTGAAAAATAAACATAACATCGTTTTTTCGCTTTAAAACATAAAAAAGATACAAAAAATTTCAATTTTTGAAATTTTTTATGACCCTGATTTTCGGAATTTTCGTGCTAATATCAAAATTTTTGAACAATGGGTCAAATTTTCCAATTTTAAGCATCTTTCTGCAAGTTATTTGGTTTAAAAATATCTTCAAAATCGTGTTCTACACATTTGAGAACCTTTAAACAACACCCATAATGCATATAAATTCAAATTTTTGAAAAAGTTTGTGTATTGATACAAAAACTTGAAAATTAAACAATATTGTTATAAACAATATGGTACTCGTTTCCTTTCTTATGCGACGAACAAGATGCCGAGGTTATTCTTGAGCTGAAAATTTTCAAATTTACACGAAAGCCTGTGAGGTTGTGACTAGGGCTGAGCGTTTTGCGGGATTTTGGAAACCCCGCAGCTGAGATCTCGTTTTTTCAAAAACCCCGCAAAACGCTCAGCCCTAGTTGTGACATAATGCAATATTTCAAAATTTTGTTTTTTAAATTTTTTGTAGTACTTTTACTTCATTCTAGTCTAGACATGCTCAAATCTAAAAGGTTAAAATTGAAATTTCATTTTGTCTACCTTGCTGCTCTTAAAAGCTTGGGCGTCAGCTGGTCGTTCAACTTGAACATATCTCGTGCCATGAGTTTTGAGCGCATTAATGTCAAGTGCCTTAGCTTTAACCTCACATGAAATGTGGGCATTTGGTGACGTTAACANTCTACCTTGCTGCTCTTAAAAGCTTGGGCGTCAGCTGGTCGTTCAACTTGAACATATCTCGTGCCATGAGTTTTGAGCGCATTAATGTCAAGTGCCTTAGCTTTAACCTCACATGAAATGTGGGCATTTGGTGACGTTAACAGCCCCAAAACATCAATGACTAATATTAGGTGCTGCTATTCAAAAAATTTTTTAAATTCAAGATGTATACGATAGGTTGAAAGAGTCAGGTGACAAAAAATAGTATGTGTGTTGTGTTCAAAGCATAGATTGGATATGTACAAAATATAAAAGTTAACATATGGCTATGAAAAAATGGGACTGATCTTTACCCGGAAGTTTTTGTGTTGTATATTCACGGAGGGCAAAAATTATGCCAAAAATGGAAACATGTCTAAAACCAATAAAAAAAACGTCTTCGTTAGACCTTAAAGGGGGTGAAAATTTTCTCCAAAAAAATTTTTTTGAAAAATGACCTTCTAGGGGTAAAAATAGGGTGAAAATCGATTGTGCACATCCTCGTCGCGTGAAAATGCTTCCTTCACCTTGTTTTCGCGAAAATAGCACTATTTCACGTTTGTTTAAATTATGCAAATTTTAAGGGGGGTCTGGGCTTATTCTCGAGAAAAAATTTTTGGCACTATAACTTTCGCCACGAATTTCGCGACGCTAANAAATTATGCAAATTTTAAGGGGGGTCTGGGCTTATTCTCGAGAAAAAATTTTTGGCACTATAACTTTCGCCACGAATTTCGCCACAGCAACTTTCGCTACAACAACTTTCGCCACATAACTGATTTGCAATAAATATTATATAATGACACGAAAGTGGTTGTGGCGAAAGTTATGTGGCGAAAGTTGCTGTGGCGAAAGTTACGTGGCGAAAGTTATAGTAAAATGGCAACGTGGCGAAAGTTATAGTGCCAAATTTTTTGGCAGAACATTGGAAAACAAATAGGTCGAGAATAGAGCTATGCGTTGGCCTGTGGGCGGGGCGGGATTTTTTCAAAAAATTTTTTGCGGGACAGGATTGCGGGGTTTTTAAAAGCTTGCAGGCGGGATCCCGCGGAGTTAAAAAGGTTAAATTTTGTTGATAAAAAA
Source organism: Acrobeloides nanus (assembly GCA_900406225.1). Lineage (NCBI taxonomy): Eukaryota > Metazoa > Nematoda > Chromadorea > Rhabditida > Cephalobidae > Acrobeloides > Acrobeloides nanus. The sequence goes on along the minus strand of OZJO01000804.1, from coordinate 33,758 downwards.
TTGGTTAAGATAATAAATGTATTTATAATGTATAAAATCGGGCACTAGGTGTTTGGTTACGGTTACCGGTCTTTGGTTACCGGACAACGGTTACCGGTCAACGGTTACCGGTCAATGGTTACCGGTCAATGGTTACCGGTCAATGGTTACCGGCTTCAAAAAAGAGTTTTCATGAAAAGTGATGTTCTACAAAGTTGTTCTTGAAATCATGATAAACAACTTTGGTTAAAAATTAAATTTTTTTGATGCAAGCAATGTTGTCTGATTGCTGATTTGGTAACCGTTGACCGGTAACCATTGACCGGTAACCGTTGACCGGTAACCGTCGCGGTAACCAAAGACCTAGTGCCTAAAATCGTTAGTTTTTTTATGCGTCGGTATGCGATAAACAATTTTGTAGAATAAACAAGAGTTTTTAAGCAAAAAATGACCCGAAAATTGAAAATTTTGATTAAAAATGGATAAATGTCAATGAAAAAATCACTTAAAAACAGTCGATTTTGCCAAATTTTCGATGAAAAAAGACATTGCGGGGTTGTTCAATTTGCGAGGCGGGGTTGCGGGATTTTCAAAAATGTACGTGCGGGATTGCGGGGCGGGATTTTTTCTTAAAAATAGTGCGGGATTTGCGGGACGGGATCCCGCCCGCGCGCAGCCCTAGTCGAGAAGCATAAAATTGTTGAAAATTCATTCAAAATGGATCCCATTTTTTTCTCACATAATTATTTTTCTCGCTCACATATTTTCTCACGTCACGATGCCGTCATGACACTGCGACGCCGTAATGATGTCGCGATACCATCATGACGCCCCGACTCTGTCATGACGTCGCGACGCCATCGTGATGTCGCGATGACGTCATGACACCGTCGTGACGTCTATAGGTTGTTTTTTCGGGAAATCACGAACTCAGGATTTTGAAGAAAAACTTTTTTTTAAATTTTCGTTTCAATAATTAATTAATATTGAAAATCAGGCAATAAAAGTAAGCAAATTTTTCTGAAAAACACATAATTTTCAAAATGCTACTTTTCCTCCAAATTAACAGATTTTTGAGAAATTTTTTCGCAAAAATGAAGAGGAAGTCTAGCTCTACAACGCCAAGGTCTCCGATTTTGCAAATTTTGCTTTTTTCGTGAATAAAATGTCCTTCAAAACTTAGTACCACTTTTTTCACGAAAAAAAACAAAATTTGCAAAATCGGAGACCTTGGTGTTGTAGAGCTAGATTTCCTCTTCAATTTTGCGAAAAAATTTCTCAAAAATCTATTAACTTGGCGGAGAAGTAGCATTTTGAAAAGTATGCATTTTTGACAAATTTGTGATATTAATTGATTATTGAAACGAAAATTTAAAAAAAAGTTTTTCTTCAAAATCCTGAGTTCGTGATTTTTCGAAAAAACCTATAGATGCCGTCATGAAATCGCGACATTGACGTGACATCGCGATGTCGTTGTGATAGGCTTCGCGACGTTATGACAGTGTCATGACGGCATTGCGACGTGAGAAAAAATAATTTTATGAGAAAAAATTTAGGAACTTATGCACTTCGGCCCCCCCCCCCAAATTCGGCACTAGGAGTTTCCTTACGCTTACGGAAATGCCCTTACGGAGTTTCCTTAAAGGAAATTCCGTAAGAGAATTTCCGTAAGCAAATTCCGTAAGGGCGTTTCCTTAAGCGTAAGGAAACTCCTAGTGCCCAAAATTCGCATAAATCAAACATTTTTGGGGGCCTAACTGCACTGATCAGTGCACTTCGGACCCCCAAAATTTTTGGGTGTCCGAAGTGCATAAGTTTCTTTGGAAATTTATGCACTTCGGGCCCCCCCCCAAAAAAAATTTGGGGGGGAGGGGGTCCGAAGTGCACTGATCAGTGTAGTTCGGCCCCCTCAAATTTGGGGGGAGCCGAAGTGCATAAGTTCCAAAATTTATGCCATTCAAAATCAGGCTCAGGCAATAGCGCGTGACGATGGAAAAATTGTAACCGTTACAATTCTGATGAAAAGATCTTTTTCGTTGAGAAATGTCCTAGAGCCATATTTTCCCCTCACCTTTTTTTACATTTCTTCAAATTAAAATTTTTGAGTACCAAAATATTTTCTTCTTTTACATGTATTTTGCTATTTTTATTTTGTCTTTTACACTTTTAACGCTTTTTGATAGAAATTTTGTCTTTTCAACATGTTCCCAAATGCGCGCAGAAAAATTGCAAATCTTAAGAAGAATACAAAAAAGATACAGACTATGGTAGTTAGGTATTTAGTTTTCTTTGTTGTATTCCTTATTTTCTCTTTTTAAGCCCTTCATTTCAACTGAAGATGTTTCAGAACCGATTTCGAGAATGTGAAACACCGGAAGAAGAGCGAAGAATTCTGATAACTGAATGCACTTTTATTCGTGATGCACTCCGAAGTCATCATTTCTCAAACGCCAACCAGAAGTTGGGCTGTTTATTGAAGCTTATGTACATTGCTAACTTGGGTCTAGTCGAAACGCCTAAAGGAGAAATAGTGATTATGGAATTTATGTGTGGAAAGAGCTTCGAAAATGTTCGAATCGCTTGTCTGGCGGCTATGATACTTTTGGATGAAAAGAATGACATCTTGCTTCTGATGACGAATGCGCTACAGAAGTAATTGTTGCTGTTGTCAAAAATTTTTTTTAATTTTCAATTTTTTGAATTAGAAATCAACATAAATTTTTACTTTGCTTTTTTACCTCTGTTTTAGCCTCCTAAACCACAAGAAGACAGAATATAAAAGCATGGCATTGAACGTGTTAGCCAACATTGGCTCGAAGGAAATGTGCAGCGAGCTAGCATTCAAAGTAGTCAATCTCATGGCGTCAACCGAAATGCTTATTCGAAATAAGGCCTCGTTTTGTGGATATAAAATCGTACGAAAAGTTCCCGAGCTAGCAGACATGTTCTTTGAGACTTTTGGGTCGTTTGCACAAAATGTTGAAAATCTCTCGAATGGTAAGTGATTTTTACCATGTAAATTTAATTAAATTTTGGTATTTGTTCAATTTTGGGAAGCGTTTTCACGCTTTCGGAGTGATTTTTTATTTCCTCGCAAAATATGCCCCTAAAAAGATAGTTTTGCGTATTTTTCAACTCATAGAAAAACGGCAAAAAGTTTGTGCCGACATATCGAAAAACACCCATAAATTTCTGCCAAAAATTAACGTCCGGAATTAAAATCCGCGGAATTAATGTCCGGAATTAATGTCTAGGAATTAAATTTAGCGGAATTAATGTCTCAGTGCCAATTTTTTACATTTCCAGGTGTGATAATGAGCAATATCAATCTTATTATGGAATTATGCAAGCAGGACGAAGCTTATCGACGCCATTTCAAGCAGGTAGATTTTCAATTTTTTAACTTTTGTAAAATTTTCAGATGATACCAAATTTTTGCCGAATTTTGAAACGGGAAGCAAATGAGCCATTCTTACAGGTATGAACAATTTTTAGAGCTTGAAAAATTTTATTCAATTTTTTGGTGTTTTAAAAATGATTTCAATTTTTTGATTATATAAAATGTGTGTCCATTTTTTATAGGTGAAACTCATGAAGCTATTGACTTTACTGGAACATGATTCCCCGAAAGCTGACCCTGAATTGGTGAAACTTTTGATGTCGTTCACCGTGTACAAGACTTTCTCAGTCGCATGTAAAAGCATTGCACCCGTGTACGAAGCGTGTCGCGCGGTTTTGGAGTTGAATTCTGGCGAGTTCGACCGTAAATTTGTTATTGAGAAGTTGGATAAGACAGTGGAAAATGTGCACGAAAGTCTGGAGAAGCGTTACACAGCGTTGAGCATTCTTACGACGGCTATTAAACCGGAACAACGGCATATCATTATGTGTTTGAATAGTAATGAGTACAAGATAAATTCCGATCTTCGAAAGTATATTTTTTTAAGGATGATTCGAAACAGATTATTCACAACAGATATACACGAAATTCGCATCTTTGAGATGTTGAAAATCGGTTTCGAATAGTCTTAGAGCAACTTTTTAAATTGATTTTTGAGTTTTAATTTAATTGAATTTTTGGTTAAATTTTCTGCATGTAAAAATCAATTTTCGATACATTTATTTTTCAGCTTGGCAGCTCGAAATTTGGCAGAACCGAAACAACAGCGACCCAGTGTTGACAGTTTTGAAATGGCTACTACACCAACTTCGCCTCATGAAAAGGACTTGGCTATGCTGTTTGGAATTGGAGAAGTGGTTTCAAGAGCCAACAACGTGCCGATGCAACCTGCAAACCCTAATGATCCTGAAGCCGTTTTGATTGATCTGAGTATGTCTTTACACAAAAATTTTGTTCAAAAACTGAATTTAAAATCGTTTTTTGAACCCAAAAATAAATATAAATCGATTTTTTGATGTTTATAAATCGATTTTAGGACCCAAAATTTTTTTTTGTAAATTTCAAATTTTTTAGGCGATCCGGACTATAGTATTCCGTTTTTATCGAAATAGAGAAGTTGAATCTGCTTTCCTTTTATTTATCATATTTTTATAGGAATTTCTTTGTCTTGTTTTATAATTATTATATTAGGCTTAGCCTATTTTTATAATCATGAAGATATAGTATCATAATAAGGTAGTTTTAATAATTTTGGTCGTTTTTAAATAAATTAGTTGTGAAATTTTATTCACATGTAGTTTTTATTGTTGTTATTTTATCCACATGTATAATCTTAAGTTGAATGGCTGAAGCTTGTCAGAAGATCATGACGGATGTTTTTTTATCTACCTCGTTGTTGAAATTGTTTCCCTAATTTATTATTGCTTTTAATAATAAAATAAACAAACATAACAAGCTCACTGGAATATGTTCGAAATAGTTGACGCATTTTGATTTTTTAAAATTTTTACGACAATAAGTTCACCGATGGATGTGTACAACCGATGGCGTTCGGATGTCTTCGTTGTGCACATCGCCGTTTACTCATTTTCGTAAAATCCCGCTCTTTAAAAAATAAAAAAGCTCACTTTTTAAAAAACATTTTATAATATCTGAATAAGATCATATATATAACATAGCTATACATAAATATATTTGTAAATCGCAAAAGAAATGTACCCGTATAGTTTTAAAAGATGAGGCTATAACTGGACTTTTCGCATCTAGATCAATATAATGGATAGACTAAAAAAAGTTTTACAGTTTTCTTTGAAACCAACACTCCCGTTTTTGGGGTCGCTGAGCACGAATTTGAGGTCCGTTTTTCGATTCGATTTTTAGTTACTCCTGTACTTGGTCGACTTTTTGAAGTCTGCCAAAATTCAAATGGTCATATCTCTATCAATTTAAATCCATATCAAATGTTTTTGGTGCCATTGCAAAGCTGATGAATTCTACTTCATTTTTTGTCTGTACGACTCCAGTCGAAACCCCATAGTTTTAGAGAAGCTTTGCGATGGAACCAAAACAATTTGATTTAAATTAATGGGAGATATGACCATTTGAAGTTTGGCATAATTTCAAAAAGCCAGTACAGGGATAACTAAAGTCGAATCGAAAAATGGACTCAAATTTACGCTCAGCGCCCCCAAAAACGGGGGTATATGTTGGGAAAACTTTTTTTACTAGTCCCTTCTAGGTTCGAGTTTTCCAGATACCGCCTCTTAATGATTATAAAGAGAATTACATTTTTACCAACTTGTCTTTCTTTTTTTACAATTTCCTTGAAAATATCCTAATTTTCAGCTGTTGAGCGGGTTTACGGTGAAAAGCGAGTAGTAAAAGATAAAGTTGGGAAAAGCGGNTCCTCGCACAAAATTACCCCTAAAAATGATTTTGTTGGGGTTAAAACTTATAACCCCTAATTTTGACGCAATTTTTTCGATTTTTTGACCCCTGGAAAATTTTTTCAGAATTTTTCGATGCGCGCAATCGATTTCTCACATAAAATTACCCCTAAAGGGTCACTTGTTAAAAAAATTTAAAAAATTTTTCTACCCGGCCATAATTGACACCCCCCCCCTTTAATATTGCCAATTTTGGGCACGATATAATTTTCTCGCCGTGACAAATTTGTTACCAACAACAAATATTATCGTGTCCAAATTTCGCATATTTAAGTTTGGAACAGCTCAGATCGATCGAAATAGTGTTTTTCGAACAAAAACCCTCTAGAACAAAAAATTTCCTGCTTTTGATATGATTTTCATTTTTGACCCCATTTATTCGGACACAACTGAAGGTTTTATTAAATTTGACCGATTTTTATTTCTAGGTTTTCGCGGTCGAAAAACACGATTCCGAGCTATTTGAGATGCTCCAGACTAATACTGATCGAGTTCCGATGGTCTAAATTTATGCCGGCTGCAGACTCTTTCCGTTTGAATCACTTGTGGCCAGTGCCGTAAATATGTGGAAGTAAATGGGGAATCTCCCCCCCCAAACGTGAAAATTTGTTAATTTTCGGGGAAGTAAAAATTAAACAAATGTTCAAAACTTCCCCCACCCTAATTTGGACCAAAATTACGGCACTGTTCGTTAAAATAAAAGAACGTGGGCTATCGAAAAAAGAGGTATCAAGATAAGATATAACTAATCTTTTTGCCCAAAAATAGATTGCTGACTATTTTAAAAAACAAAAAAATGGATATTGTTCAGATCTTAGATTTATAGGATAGAGCACAAAAAACCAGATGCTTAAAAAATTTTTATATTCGTCAAAAATTGACAAATTCTTCAAAATTGAAAAATTCATAAAAAAATTGAAAACTCGTCAAAAAATTCGTGCGGAATTCTTTCATTTTTATTTCTTAAAACCCCGTATATTTCACCGAAAAGTTCCAAAATAGCCAAAAAAAGATGAGAAATAGTCGAAAAAATGAAAAGTTTAAAGTTTCGATTGAAGACTGTCGAAAAAAGCACATTAAAAATAATTTTTAACGTGTCCGGTTTTGTGCGCCACCCTATAATTCAAAAATGATTTGGAACAAATCAATTGAAGAAAAATTAATTTTGGCTCTAAAATAATTTTTTTATATTTATCTATTTTTGGCATTCAAAAATTACACAAAAATGCAGTATCACATTAAGACAAGTAAATAATAGTATAGTTAATCAAAAATATAATTACAATTTCATGCTATTACACAATAAAAGTATTATCATTTTGTCGATTAAACAGTTCATCTTCTTCCGATCCCGTAGAAGAATCTCCATCATTTACACGTGTCGATAATAAAGTATAGCGATCGGGAACAATTTCACCGATTGGATAGGTCACACCGTTACCATGCCTAAATTCATGAATGTTACGCCGTTGCCCATGCTGAAAAAAGGGGCTAGATTTAGTCAAGGAAATGTTGAATTCAAAATATATATCAAGATTTTGTGTCTAAAAATTAGACAATAAAATTTTCAAGACAAAAATTCAATCTGGTACTAGTATGGTACGAGGGACCGCACTTGGAAATTTTTTTCAAGTGCTATTTTTTAGTGTAGAATCCAAAAATCGCAAACAAAAACTAGTTTTTAATGGATTTTTTAGCCTCAAAAATTTTTCCTATTTTTTTAAGCGTACCAGTAATTGCTTAAGTGCAAAGATTTTTTTCGAATTGTTTCCTAATTATAGTGCGTACAAAGACAGGAATATTCTAAGTACACGTGGATTTAGAAATTTCTCTACGCTAAAATTTCTACAATTTAGAACGCCACACAACCCATTTTGGAGTAGCATGGAGTTGGATAGCGACTTAAAAAATTTATCGCAAAAAGCAATTTAGTGTTGAAAAAATTCTCTTTTTTGAATTTCAGCTGCAAAAATTTTATTTATAAAAACGATTCTAACAAAATCTTTGTGACTTCACCCGGGATCGAACCGAGGACCTTTGACACTGTTGTCAGCATCTCTAGCCACTCGGCCACCTGGTGATGCTCACTCGACTTTTGCCGTTATCTATTAGACTAGTACAACATTTATGCAATATATGTACGACCACACAGGGATACCTTTATGGAAGTAAATTTTTCCCGCCAACACGACCATGCAGGGATACATAGAAATTAAACACATCATCAACAAGAATCACATGCTATTTTTCGAATTGCTAAGCGTTTTCATAATTTATAAATGCGATTTTTGGATTTTACACCAAAAAATAGCCCATATATGTTATACTTGAAAATTTTTCAAGTGATATCCCCGTACCATACTAGTAACTTCGATCTCTAATCTATTAATGCTCAATTTTGACTTTTGTCCTACAGGATGGAGGACAAAAAACCGGATACTTAATGTTTTTAACGTGTTCTTTAGACAGCCTTCAATCGAAACTTCGAACTTTTCATTTTTTCGACATATTTCTCATCTTTTTTTGCTATTTTTGAATTTTTTCGGTGAAACATATGGGGTTTTAAGTAATAAATAATTCCGCACGAATTTTGAGAAATTTTTTAATTTTTTATGAATTTTTCGAATTTTGAAGAATATAAAATTTTGTAAGTGTCCGATTTTTTGTGCCACCCTGTAAATATGCGAATTTTAGGGAGACAGTAAATAATTTGATCGTGGTGTATCAATGGTGATAAACTTAACATCACGAACAAATATACTGTACGTAAAATTCTCATATTTATTTAAGCAGATGTCAAAATTGACATTTACAGAGTAGCGTCACTCTGTAGAAGGCAGCGGCGTATCCAGGATTTAATTTCGGATGGTCGAAAAATAAGTGGGACCATAAGGTAAAAATTTTCATTTTTCGAATTTCAGAGGCCCCTTCCTGGATAAGCCACTGGTCAAAGGCGACGGAATTCAATTTGAAAAATGATACCACGATAGGAAGTGGCGTCGTGACCTGTCGGTACAATTTGGTCAGCTCCCGCGAATTGTGTGTGCGTTGCTAGTGTGTGATCATTACAATAGTTTTGTGGGTATTGAAGTCCGTCACCCAGGCTAAAAATTTTGAAAGTGCTGAACGAAGTGCAAAAAAATGTCATTTTTCAACCCACAACTCTATAGGATACATGATTTTTTGAATGTAATTTTAAGCTTTCTACAGGTTATTTTTGACTAACATAAAATAGAAAAACCTACGACGTGAACACAGGTATAAACCGTAGAATCTTGTTCTTCCCAAATATCTCTCTGTAATTCCGGCGAAATCCCAGATTATATCCATTTTTATCTGGACCATGAAGGAAGGTTGGAGGTCGAATTGACTCTAAAAATCAATTCCAAATTTTTCCATTTCAACAAAAATGTCAAAAATCTGCTATTTTTCACCTAAAAATTTTCATTTTCTGAGCATTTTTAGCTTAAAAACAAGCATTTCACAGAAAATTTTCGCCTGTAGAGCTGGTTTTTTTAGCTCAAGGATTTCACCAAAATTGTCCTAAAATTTCCATCTTCAACAAAAAAAGTCCCAAATTTGAATTGTTTTTAACCAAGAATCGTAATTTTGGAGTATTTTCAGCTTATAAACAATCATTTTGCAACAAAAAATTCAGTGCTGATTTTTTATTTATTTAACTCATTGATTTAAAAATTTTCGTCAAAAATCATTTTTGAGCATTTTAGCTTAGTGATTTTCAACAAAAAATTTTCGCCTCTGTTGGCACGAAAAACATAAAAAAATTTTTTAAACTCGAAAAAAATGTCTTGATCCCTCATATTTTTGGAAAATTTTCAAAAACGTGAGAAGACCCTTGATTTGTAGAATTCTTGACCGGGTGGTGCGTCAAAATCAGAATCGATATTTCATAGAATATTGTCATTTTTAAGCTGAAATAATTTTTGGCAAAAATGGTGAATTTTCATGAAAAAATAAACAATTTTGAACATTTTTATTGAAAATTATGAAAATTTTTTGGTGATTATGGATGAAAAATCATAATAGTTGACCATTATGATGGTAAAACTTTTTGGACAAAAAATAGGAAGGGAACCTTAAGCTTATTATCTACGCTTATTTTATCAAAATTTCGATTTGTCGAAATCGAACTTTTGGGGTCGAGATTTCGAGGCAAACGGACTAGTTTTGCTAGATTTTGTTGCAGTACAAATTTTGCTTGACTTTTGGCGTTGACAATTTTTTCTCGACGGACAATATTTGCCAACAAATTTCCCGGGCATTTTTTCCCGAATTTGGCAAAACTAGTCAGTTTGCCGATTTCGACACATCACTAGGCCTCTCCCAAAGCTCGTACAGCACTGAATATATATTTTACAGGGTGTGCCAAAAAATTGGATTTTTGTGATTTTTTGGGACCCGACAAATGTATTGTTCTAAAAATGCCCCCTCTAGGAGTAATTTTATGCGGGAAATCGATTGAGCGTATCCCCAAACCCTGAAAATGCTTTCCTGATCCTAATTCAGCGAAAAATTGGGTTTTTGAACCAAAAATTGTCGTTTTTCGCATTTTCAAAAACTCAATTTTTTTCTCTGAATCAGGCTCAGGGAAGCATTTTCAGGGTTCAGAAATTCGCGTAATCGATTTCCCACATAAAAATTACTCCTAGAAACATAACATTACCCTTAGAAAAATAAATTTTCGAGTCCCAAAAAATCCACTTTTTTGGCCCACCTTGTATTATTTTTTATTAAACTAAACAAAAACTTACCAACAGTGGACCGATTAACAGCCGTTAGATACAAATGGTAGAAAAATAAACATCCAAGTGAAAGCGCAAACATTCCAGAGACAAAGAAGATGAACAAAACATGGACACGGCCAAAATCTTTATGCAGTCCATTATTCGACCAGATTTCGATAAAATATGGCATTGTTGTGAAGAATGCAAAGAGGCACAGTACCAACCCGTAGCCAAGGAACAGTAGAAAGAACTTGTAATTGGAAAAATTCACACAAGAGTTCACCCAAGGACAATGGTGGTCAAATTTTCTGAAAATCAAAAGATTTTTGAAAAAATTGAGCAATACATAAGGGGAACCATTAAGAAAAAATTTCAACTTTCGGCGACAGGGGGAGGACTATTGTTCGGATTGCCCTCCCCTTGCTACGTGCCTGATTTTCAATGAGTCAAAGCCTTTGACAAGCTTTCAATGTTTAAAAAACCTACAAAACACATTGCCCACACACTGAACAATGATGAGCCCGATCCGGTTTTACACAAGAACATTTCAAGCAAAATCGTATGCCTAAAAATTATAAAGCTACAAAATTATGGTACCAAAAAAGCATACTCCCGTCAAAATTCCGATTATGCACAGGGATCCCAGTCTGGCGGACAAATCTGTCGAGAATTGCTTTAAACTCCTTGTCGTTTTGAGCCAGGCTTAAGTCTTCTTTTACTTCACTCGTTAAGAAAAACTGAAAATGAGAAAGTATAGGATACATAAAAATAACATCCTTCCCAATTTTTTGGGCGTAGATACACCTACCGACTGAGGCGGTGATCCAACCGGAGTCATAACAGTTTTGTAATAGGACCATAAAAACATCACCAACAGAAAGTTGATTACAATTAGGAAGAAGATACGTGCTGTGTTACTCTCCACCGTATCTTAAAAGCATTAAGTTAAACAAAACTAGTTTTTAATAGCAATTTTTTAGCCTCAAAAATTTTTTCTATTTTTTTAAGCGTAACATTGCTTGTGTGCAAAAATTTTTTCGAATTGTTTCCTAATTATAGTGCGTACAAAGACAAGAGTATTCTAAGTACACGTGGATTTAGAAATTTCTCTACGCTAAAATTTCTACAATTTAGAACGCCACACAACCCATTTTGGAGTAGTATGGAGCTGGATAGCGATTTAAAAAAATTTTATCGCAAAAAACAATTTAGTGTTGAAAAAATTCTTTTTTTTTTTGAATTTCAGCTGCAAAATTTTTTTTCAATTTTTCAAAAACTGACTTATACAAAGCTGATAAACATATGCATAATAAGCCCAGGAAACCACGGCAAAAATAAACGCTACAGGAGTCCATCGAGCTATAGTTATAAAGAATCGTACAATTGGATTATTTAAACAAGATGTTGCCATAATGGACTCTGGAAAATATAATTTTTAGTTTAATACAAAAAAATTGATCGAAAACAAAGCTCATACATGCAGCATAAAAAGTTACTATTGTTAAGAGCCTATTGCATAAAATGAAGTGTTTTTGCACTTAAAAATATCTAAAAAACTATAAATTGCGGTTGCCCGACATTTTTTCCCTTTTGTTCCCTTAAACAATTTTTTCCCAAAATTTGTTTAGGGAAAAATTGTTTAAAGGGGGGGGGTATTCTTTAGATACTAATCTCCGAAAAAATTTTTTCTTCTTTTTTTTTTTATAAAAACATCACTTTTAGGGGTAATTTTATGCGAGAAATCGATTGCGCATCGAAAAATTCTGAAAAACTTTTTCGGGGGTCAAAAAATTGAAAAAATGCGTCAAAATTAGGGGTTGTAAATTTTAACCCCAACAAAATCATTTTTAGGGGTAATTTTGTGCGAGGAATCGATTGTGCGCATCGAAAAATTCTGAAAAAATTTTTTAGGGGTCAAAAAAGTGAAAAAAATGCGTCAAAATTAGGGGTTAAGTTTTAACCCCAAAAAAATTATTTTTGGGGGTTTTTGACCCCTAAAAAATTTTTCAGAATTTTTAGATGCGCGCAATCGACACCATGTCAAAATTCCTCAACCATAAAAAGATATTCCGTCTCGACGTCGAGACGAATTAGTGGAGGCCCCTAGAGGAATTTTACAAAATTTAGGGGAATAGGAATTGTTGAAAGGCAAAAGTTAGGGGACTCAAAGCGAAAAATTCCAGAGCGCCCTCTAAATACCCCCAATAGCTTGTTGCTATTTGAATTCTTAACTTTTACCTTGAATCTTTAACTTTTACCGAATACTTTTGCTGGTCAACAATTCCTATTCTCCTAACTTTTGTAAAATTTCCCAAAAATTTGCACCCCCTAATAAGGTATTTTTAAGTCGTAAAAATCGATGTTTTTTAAATAAAAAAGTTCCATACGTGCCTGACTAATACTAAAAGATGAAGTACAAGTCAAATTAAACACAAAGATTTTCGCGGGAATTTAAACGTGTAAAGAATGGGCGAAGTAAATAACGAGTTAACCAGTACCGTAATTATGGGGGTCTGAAAAAATACGATTGACATCGAAATCGGAGAAAATAAAAATTTTTTTTTCAAAAAAAAGGTTAGCCTATAGCTAGAGAGACCGCACGTGAAAAATTTTTGATGATTTTTTGTTAAAAATGTCCAAAATGTGTGTAGAACAGAGACCGAAAATGGGCCCCCGAAGCCGGGCCTAGGGGGCCTGAAAGTTGGGCCCCTTCGGGGGTCCTTGGGGCGGCTTGTCAACAATTCACACGGCCAACAATTCACACGGCCAACAATTCACACGGCCAACAATTCACACGGCCAACAATTCACACGGCCAACAATTCACACGGCCAACAATTCACACGGCCAACAATTCACACGGCCAACAATTCACACGGCCGACAATTCACACGGCCGACAATTCACACGGCCGACAATTCACACGGCCGACAATTCACACGGCCGACAATTCACACGGCCGACAATTCACACGGCCGACAATTCACACGGCCGACAATTCACACGGCCGACAATTCACACGGCAGGACAATTCACACGGTTGGACAAGAAAATGACTTTCCGAATCAGCAGAAAGTCATTTCAATAAGTTTTTGCTCTTTGATAAGTTCGACAGCAAGTCAGACAACATTGAAATTTTAAATTATTTTTGAGCTAAAAAAGTTTAATTGAAAAAAAATTTCTAAAATAATTTTAATTGAATTAATTGGATTGATGTTCATAGGGATGCTGAAAAATGGAGTTTTCCAAATGATTCAAACTCGGTCCAAAACTAATTATAAAGCTCGGGCATGGTCAAAAATGAAAAATTATTGTATTTTTAAGTCAAAAGAGCCACAATTTAATGGAATTTGTGTTAAAAATGTTAAAAAATCAACATTTTTGCCTCTAACTCGGGCAGAAAAAAATATTATTTTCAAAAAATCGATCGTAACTTTATTTTTCAATATTTGAGGAAAATTTTAAGACCAAAATTATAGAAAATGGAAACGAGGAAAAGCTTCTCAAACTTTTTAAAAATTTTGATTTTTTCAATAAAAAAATTCAGTGCAAATTCCCTGAATTTCAATAGAAATTTGTATTGAAACGATTATGTTTTTTTTGAAGACTTTTTTCTCAGTTTGGAACGCCGTGCATTTTTACCTAAAAAATAAATAAAAATTTCAATGTCGTCTGACTAGCTGTCGAACTTATCAAAGAGCAAAAACTTATTGAAATGACCTTCCGCTGATTCGGCGAAAAAAAGTTCTTTGGGGCCCGAAGCTCCCTTGGCCCAGGGCTCAAGTCCCCAGCGCCCCATGGGGGCCTTTTCGGTCTCTGGTGTAGAAACAACTTTAATTGAAATCTTTGGCAAAATTTTATGTAAAAAACCTAGAGAAATTAAAAAAAGGCAATAGGATGGAATCCACGCCACCGTTTTAAGAGGATATTAGCCACATTTGCTATATAAGTTTTGTGTCATTTTATAGGTCTAACCGACATTTTTTCCTTTACCATTTTGTTCCCTTAAACAATTTTTTCCCTGTGACAATTGCCCAAATTCGTTTCAATAAACACGATTTTATTGAAATTCAGGCAACTTTTTAAAATTCCGTTGCCTGATTATCAATAAAATCCGTTTATTGACACGAAAAAAAATTTAAATCAACTTCCATTTTTTCAAAAACGACCAAAAAATTTTTTTTTCACTTAAAACGATCCAAACTTCCCATTTTTCACCAGTTTAAAAAAAGGTTTTGGTTTGATTTGAATTTTTTCGTGTCAATAAACGGATTTGATTGATAATTTGGCGAACGGGCAACTGGCATAAAAACATCTGGCATAACGGACAACTGATATAACGTACTACTGGCATAAAAGTCAACTGGCATAACGGACTACTGGCATAACGGACAACTGACATAAAAGTCAACTGGCATAACGGACAACTGACATAACGGACTACTGGCATAACGGACAACTGGCATATTATTTTTTATGTAAAATTCATTTTAAAAGTACAAAATATTATGCCAGTTGTCCGTTATGCCAGTTGACTTTTATGTCAGTTGTCCGTTATGCCAGATGTTTTTATGCCAGTTGCCCGGTCGCCCTAAATTTCCATAAATTTGGAAATATTTCAAAATTGTGCAACCCTAGTCTTGCGACACGTTGCGAGACAGCCTGCGACATCGATAGTGCTGACCGCGCGACACAAGGCCGAGTGACAAAAATTTGGCTCCAAGCGGGATTTGAACGCGCGACCTTGTGACCACTGAGCCACTGCTTTGTCACTCACCACCGAGGCCTGTTGATGGAGAAACGTTTTTTCAAACCAAGTTCTATCGCGTGACAAGCTGCTCGCAAAAAAACAATATTTGTATGCATTTTTAAGTGCTTTTATTTTCGAAATTGTTAAATATCATTTTTTCAAAATTTGTCATTTTATTTATTTATTTCTTACTTTATAGAAAATCGTTTGTAACAATGGAAAGTAACAATGAAATGGGAATAAAGCGTTCTGCAGCAACCGATGAAAATCCAACGCGAAAAAGGAAGTTTTATAAAGTTTTCTATGTCGAAAATATACTTGACAAGCGTGTAACTATTGAAAATGGAAAAAAGAAAAAAGAATATTTGATCAAGTGGATGTTTTATCCAAATGAAGTAAACTCTTGGGAACCGTCTTCGAATATTGTAGGTTTCATAATTTTTTGTTAACAAATCCAAATTGTGTATTTGAGATAAACAAGCAGATGATAAAGGATTTCGAAAATGCGCGTAAAAATAAGCCTGAAGATCAAATTTCTAATGGAAAGAATCCCGGTTAACTTAAGTGCTAATGCTTTTTTTATATTATCTATTTTCAGCAAATTTCAAGGTGACATTGCAGAAACCAAATCTCCGAGTTATTGCCAATCATAAACGTGGACGAAAGTCCTTAGTGAAAACCAATCGTTTCAAAAAAACCAAGCGAGAACATTCGTTCAAAGACCCAAAAAACGTCTACGGTTGCCAGCGCGGTGAAAAAATCGAAAATATTATGTGGTTGTTCTGCAAGCGTCATTGTCTCGATAAGCGTTATCTTGGTGACACGGTTTATGCTCGTGTCAAGTATACAAGTGGAACTACAGAAGCTGTACCAGTGAAGTTGTTGAGGAGAATGGTACCCAATATGTGGGATGATTATGTTAAAGAGGTGCGTTATGTGTTTTGAATAAAAGATTACGATTTTATTTTTTATAATATAACTTGTGTTTTGCTGTTATATATTGGGTTATAACATAAATTTTCGGGCTTTTGAAAAATTGAAATTTCAAAAAGTTTCGGCTGATTTTTTCTACTCGGGTGTTTTTCGAACTGGGAAACTCGAGTCTGAAGGAATTTGTTGATTTTAACCACAGGAAGGTACTCATACGATGGGTATACTCTCTAAAAAGGCTTCATAATAAAAATTGTTTAAATCAGTGTCAGGAAAATTTTCTCATACATTGGAAATGCACGCAAACTATCCCCGCCTAGAAAAACCCCATAGTCGTTTTTTCGACGAAAATCTGAATGTTGATTCATTTACGCATCCACCCCTTCCGTAAAAAGAGCTAAAAACTAAAAAAAAAAATTATACGTGAGCCCTAAAGTAAACTAGTGTAAAAAAGTCATTGAATTGATCGGTTTTTTAACCTACAGATCGGTCGTTTTTTCTTTTTCGGCTTTTAAAACATGTGGTTTCGTTTCTAGTTCCCAGCTCTACTTTCTGGCCAGTTAAAAGATTGTCACTTTTTGTAAATTGTGCATTCCTATTGACGACTCAAAAATTATCCCCCTCAAAAAATTGGACACCGTACTGTTTTGAACCTCATTTTTTAGTGTCCTTTATCGATCAACAGTGTCGGACTTGATAAAAAGATCATCTATGGACTTCAACGTGGCGAAAAGATTATGCATATTACACGATGGGTACGAAATCAAGATGAAATTTTCCTCAAAGTTAAATATGCGATGCCCAATGCTTATGGTCAATACCACCTGGAATATGTGCCGATCAATATTGTGAAGGAATTCGCGCCGGTACTATTTTATAACCATCAGAATATGGGGCTGTCCATAAATTACGTTTGCAAAAAATTGGATTTTTTCCCCTCATCCCTACACGTGTTAGGATGTTAAAAAAGTTTGATCTCCATGCAAATGTCATGGCCGCTAGCTTTTAAGGTCATATCTCGGTCAATTTAAGTCCTTTTGGGCTGATTTTTTGGTTCGTTTAATTTCTGAGATCACGGCGAACAATTTTGTAGAACATCATTTTTGATGAAAAACTTTCTGCCATGGTCCATTTTCTCTATGACTCATGGAGAAAATCCTTATGAAAATATTATAATTCAAGAGAAATTTCTATCAAAAAACTAATATTTTCATAAGGGTTTTCTCCATGACAGAAATTTTTTCATAAAAAGTGATTTTCTACAAAGTTGTTCACCGTGATCTCATGTCTTGAATGAAAACAAATATAAAATTTCAAGATTTAGAATTTTTATGAAAATCGAATTTTTTGCAAAAATTGGATTGTTCTAAAACAACTTCAAGTGTTAGAATTTTTGTTTTGTGAAAATTTCTGGTAAAAATTCAATTTTCACTAAAAAAATTCTATTTTTGAGCCAAAATTCGGTTTTTCACAAAAATGCAATTTTTTGTAAGCAAAAGATTCCAAAACAAAATAATTTTTGGCCTATGCTATACGCTTATTGACAAAAAATTTTCTGATAATTTTGTTCTTAGAATCTGATTTTTGATTAATTCCATTTAAACCCCAAATTCAAAAACTTCTTAAAAGCTGGTCCCCGTCCGATCTGGCAAGCTAAGCAACGGCCCTCGAATTCGATCCCCAGTGGGTAAAATGACGAAAAATTTAAAAAATTTAATCAGACCCCCTAAATTCTCTCGTAGAATTTTTGCCTATTTTCATTTTTCTTGAAAAAATTTGAAACTAGTATCGATTAGGTATCCCACTGAATGTGAAATTTTTCGAAAGATCATCTTTTTCATCATCTGGAATTAACCCCTCTAGGGATAATTTTATCCGGAGAATCCGAATAAAATTACAAGGATCACATGCCATACATCATATAAATATCCTTTTCTTGATCCGGGGAAAGATTTTCAGGTCTTGAAAATGTGAAATTCGGATTCCCCGCATGAAGGATCAATTCGAGATGATGAAAAAAAAATTTTCGAAAAATTTCACGTTCAGTGGGATATCTAATCGATAATAGTTCCAAATTTTTTCTTGAATTTGGAATGGAATTGGCTTTATCTGGATTGCTGATTTTAAAGAAAAAATCTGGGAACCCTGGTTTTCAACTTAAAAATTGCCGTTTTTAGGTTGAAAATCCTCAGATAATGACAATTTTTGGTGAAAAAATGATAATTTTTAGCTGATGTACCTTAAACTATTGTATCTCATATTTTGGTGACTATAAAACCGTACCACAGTAACCATTTTTAGGATGTCTTCGAAGAATACAGNGGTGAAAAAATGATAATTTTTAGCTGATGTACCTTAAACTATTGTATCTCATATTTTGGTGACTATAAAACCGTACCACAGTAACCATTTTTAGGATGTCTTCGAAGAATACAGGCCAGTTCTTGAGGCAATCGAATTGATCAAGCGTAATCGAAAAACGATTTCTATTCGAATCAATGAACCGATTGAAGATCAAGTCGTTGAAATCCCGGACGAGCCAATTACAACCAAGCTAGTGAAAGTTCCACGCGAACTGGCCAGACTTATGTCACCCAGTAAGAAAGGATTCATTCACGTTGCAAACGAAGCCGAAGGACGAGTTTTCCGCCGTCGAAGTGATGAGAAAATAAATGGAGCGCCTCTTATTTCGACAGATTCGTCGGCTAGTAAGTACATCGAATTTCGATCTATCACTGCGCTTGGAATCAGAACTGAACATTTGCCCATTAGTCAAAGACGTAAATTTCGAAAAATCGTTGGTGAGATTTTCGTGATTATTTTCACTCTATTTTCATTTTGTTCAGAAAAGGACCACCAACATAGACTGGCAAATATCATACATCAGCACGATAGTAACGGCCTTTTTGTCAGGAAAGACGGATCGAAAATCGACCTGTGCGACTGGATCNCATAGACTGGCAAATATCATACATCAGCACGATAGTAACGGCCTTTTTGTCAGGAAAGACGGATCGAAAATCGACCTGTGCGACTGTTTGAATTCGGATTGTTTTGGTTGTTGGATGCCGTGCAGGAAGTGCAAGAGCCGAAAGTGTGGTAGCCGTTGCCGGAACAATCGTAATGGATGTGTGATGAAGTTAGAAACTGTAAATTCGAAGCCTCAAGTTACTTGGAATCCGTTTTATGACTTGTAAATGGAGTGATTCGTCGTGACCTGAAATTTCCCGTTTATTAATGTGATCAGTTAATATTACAAATAAATTTGTTTGTCACTGTTTATTTATTGATGTTTATTTTAGTTGAATATTTTGTCGTGATGATTAAATTCAAAAATCTCAAATATATGCATACAAGTTGTCAGTTCTATCGATTTTTGAATTTCTTATTGGATCCAAATGAATTACCATTGTCATATTTTTTTTATTGATTATGTTTATTTTATATTGGGCTTAATAGTAAATTCAATTTGTTTGTTCGAAGCATGAATTGAGGCTATTCAAGTTTTCAATAACGTGAAAAAATTTGAAAATTTTTTCTGGAAAACGACCTCTTTAGCGTAATTTTTAACGATGAATCCAAAAAAACGCACTTCCGAAGTGTAAAAACATTTCCTTGAATGCGTTGTATCCTTGCCTTCACTGAGTGTGGTTCTCTTATCCCAACAGCCCTCTTTAGTGCCACATTTTGAACAAGAATCACATGTTATAATATTAAAGGGGGGTCCAAAGTAGGGTCGAGTAGAAAATTTTTTATCAAGTGACCCTTTAGGGTAATTTTATGCGAGGAATGTGATTGCGCGCTTTCCCGAACTTTGAAAACGCTTCCTGGACCCTGATTCAGGGAAGGAATCGGTATATTGAAGCGAATCGTGTTTTTCGACTGCAAGAACCTCAAATCAAAATCGGCAAAATTTTATGTTCCTGAAAGAACTTTCAATTTTTTGGCCTTATTTATCCGGGACAACCGTTAGTTTTAATAAATTTGCCTATTTTGAGTTCTAGAAGGTTTTTGTGGTTGAAAACACGATTCCTATTTCTGGCTCGTGACAAGGATTGTCACTTTTTGTAACGTGTACATCCCTAATTTATTCCAAATATTATAAATTAAGAATTCAAACATAAAATAAAATAGTTTGAAACTTGAGTTTAAAAGATGAAAAAATGTCAAAATTATGGGAAAATATGAAAATTTTTATTCGGAAGATGTCAAAAACATAACACAGATTATTTACATCATTTTTATTATAAAAAATCGAACTTATTACACAAAATTAATAACATTAGAATAGATAAACGATATGTAAAATTTATCAATTCATTTTCTTCCAATTAGCACTCGTCTCCTTTTTTCTTTTTGAGCTATAAAGTTTCAAGAAACCACCAAATTTCCTTTTTCATCAAGATGCATTTGATTGTAACTGCATCAACATTTGCTGAGATTTTTTCGTTTAAATTTTTTATTTTAAAAAATCAATATTTTAAGCTTAACTCCTTTACTCATTCTCACCTCACCCTCCTTCATTCAGCACCTCAAAATATAAAAGACATTAATGTACGAGGAACATTTTTCGTGTACAAGGAAATAAAATTTTTCAATATCTGTGGAGGCTTTTTAATCAAATTTGTTAGTGAAAACGTGTTATAAACACCAAGTAGAAAATTAATCAAAGTTTCCGAGAGACGTGAGCTTTAGGAATACGTGTACAGGGTGTTAAGAGTTTATAAACATTAAATTTTAATTGTTTATACCATTTTTTCTCTAACTTTACCTTCGCACTAGCTTTAAGTTGACACCAAGAACATGATGTAAAATTGTTTCTATCAAAATTCATAATGAAAATATCATATAAAAAAGTAATTTCACACACCATATATAGGGTGTATAAAAAACTGAATTTGGGCGATTTTTTCATGTTTTCAATCCGAAAATTTTTTTCAAAAATGACCCTATTATGGCTAATTTTATGCGATGAATCGATTGAGCGCATTTACAAAGCTTGAAAACGCTTTCCTGATCCTGATTCAGGAACATAGATGTGCGTATTGAAGCGAATATTGAAAATTTTTAGATGTTTTGTCTGAAAATGATTTTTCTGGTGGTAATTTTATGCGGAAAATTGATTGCGCGCATCTCCGACGCTTGAAAACGCTTCCCTGATCCTGAAAAAAATTGGTGTATTATAGCAAAATTGGTCATACAAAGCATATCTTATGCTTCGAAGATGCTGTAACTCTTTCTTTTGGAAAAATTTATCAAAACAAGAAACAGAAAGAATGATATAAGATAATCTAAAAAGCGGACATTTTAAAAACTCTATTTCAGAAAGAATCGAAATTTTTTAAACTTCATTAAAGCCTCGCATTTCCTGTCTAAATATGAGATTTTATCAAATTTCGAGCTCGGGAAATGCGCGCAATCGATTTCTCTCATAAAATTAGCCCTAATAGGATCATTTTTGAAAAAAATTTTTGGGTCGAAAAAACCACCCAAATTCCAGTTGTTGATAGGCGGTGGGATACTTGCGGACGGACATTTGCGGACGAAACGTTTGAAAAATTCAATTTGTTCAAAAATTCAAATTTTTCAAACGTTTCGTCCGCAAAAGTCCGTCCGCAAATGTCCGTCCGCAAGTATCCCACCGCCGTTTGATACACCCTAAAGTAAAACGTAAAGCCAAACTATGTTGTTTATTGTTGACTCTTTGTACAGGATATCCAAAAATCTGTACCCGATTTAAAAATTCAGCGAGGAAATTGAAATATTTCATGCGCACGTGTGTTTCGAAGCAAGAAAAGTCTGATACCAAAATATAATGTATAAGAATGACTGGATTCGAATGAGAAAAACAACTTTTTAGGGGTAATCTTATGCGAGAAATCGATTGCACACGGTTTCGATGCGTCAAAACTTCGCCCTGACCCTGATTCAGTGGCCTTTGTGTATTTTTTCTCCAGGAATATGTCGAAATCAGCGTTAAAAAACTTCAAAGAGATTTGTATAAGAGCGTTCTTCCCTAAAAACGTCATTTTTAATGTTTAGATGCTCAATTTCGCTCAAAATAATCAAATTTGAAACAGAGGGAACTTTTGGAACAACCCAATATTTTTAGAGGTAATTCCATGCAAGAAATCGATTGCGCGCACTACCAAACCGTGAAAACGCTTCCTTGACCCTGATTCAGGAAAGGAATCTGTGTAATTCGGTTTAAATTTTTCATTTTGTTTAAAAAATCAATATTTTAAGCTTAACTCCTTTACTCATTCTCACTTCACCCTCCTCCATTCAGCACCTCAAATTGTAAAAAGACATTCCAGCTTACCCTGTAATGTATGAGGAACCGTGTACAAGGAAGTAAAATTTTTCAATATCTGTTGAGGCTTTTTAATCAAATTGTAGTGAACGTGGAAGTTATAAACACCAAGTAGAAAATGGATCAACGTTGCTATGTGCTTTTAGGACATGTACGGAGTGTGTTAAAAGTTTATAAACATTAAATTTTAATTGTTTATACCATTTTTTCTCTAACTTTACCTTCGTACAAGGCCGTAACGAATGGTTGTGAATTCGCGTCGTAACGAGAGGCCTAGTGCCCACTTAACAGGAATAAAAATGCCGAAGTAAAAACGTCAAATTTTTTTTGAAAATACACTATATAGGGGTAAAAATTGGCACTATAACTTTCGCCACTTTCATGTCAATAAACATTTAATTTCAGACTAATTGAGTTGCCAGATTTGCAACAAATATGTACAGGGTGGCTAACAAAACTGCACTTTTGCGATTTTTCGAGCAATTTTTTGCCAAAAAAATTTTTTAAATTTTTTTCAAAATGACCCTGTGGGGGGGGGGTTTCTATGCGAGGAATCGTTTGCGCGCATTGAAAAATCTTCAAAACGCTTCCTTAGCCATGAAATCGTTAAAAAAAGAAACATTCTGATTTTTTACGATTTCATGGTCAAGGAAGCGTTTTGAAGATTTTTCAATGCGCGCAAACGATTCCTCGCATAGAAAAACCCCCACAAGGTCATTTTGAAAAAAATTAAAAGAATTTTTTTGGCAACAAATTGCTCGAAAAATCGCAAAAGTGCAGTTTTTTTAGTCACCCTGTATATTGACACGAACGTGGCGAAAGTTATAGTTTTTTAGTAACGTGGCGAAAAAATTGAAAATTGGCACTATAACTTTCGCCACGAATTTCGCCACACTAACTTTCGCCATGTAACTTTTGCCACAATAACTTTCGCCACATAACTTTTGCCACTATAACTTTCGCCACTTTCGATTCAATAAACATATTAATTTAGACTAATTGAGAAAGTTGTTGTGGCGAAAGTTACGTGGCGAAAGTTGTTGTGGCGAACATGAAATGTGGCGAAAGTTATGGTGCCTAAAAATTGACGAGGAACACGTTGGAACTATTATTTTTATGTCAAACTCACTGGAAACCATTGAATTTTCGCCTTTTTTGAATTTATTTATTGGTTTTTGTTATACACCCTGTAGAGCCAAACTATGTTGTTTATAATTGTTGACTCTTTGTATAGCCGTTTATAGGGCATTAAACTCCTTGATAGAGAAATCGGACTTTANCAAACTATGTTGTTTATAATTGTTGACTCTTTGTATAGCCGTTTATAGGGCATTAAACTCCTTGATAGAGAAATCGGACTTTAATTTAATCAAAATCATTAATGACTACAAATACGCATATAAACAGGAAGGTATTATATCCACTTATGCCCTGTCCAATTGGTAGTCTATCGTTGAAAAATGCACGATATAAAGCTTTATCAAGTTTATAATCCCACCGTCAACCAAATTTATAGTATAATACTGGATATCGATGGAATATTAGGAGTTGTTTTATT
Organism: Acrobeloides nanus; assembly: GCA_900406225.1. NCBI lineage: Eukaryota > Metazoa > Nematoda > Chromadorea > Rhabditida > Cephalobidae > Acrobeloides > Acrobeloides nanus. Next base: position 9,637 of record OZJO01000804.1, on the reverse strand, counting down.
GCCATTTGTAATTTATGTGATTTTAACGAAATCTAAGTCATTGTTGCCTTTTTTTAAATGGCAACTGGTCTTTTACATTAGTTTTAGCTACAGCTTTGAGTTTCTGCTTTCGGTATGGAAGCCTATTGTTTTTTATCCGTTTAATATTTCTTACTCTTCAGGTAAACAATATAGATGTTACATGCATATTTGATTGAGTTAAATACGCCTAGGCATTTGCACCGTCCCTTTAATCACAAGAAAAATTTTATAACTAATACAAATTTTTAGGTTGGACTCAAGTTTTCGGTACGAACGGAACAAAGATCCAGAATTTTTTAGTCTATTTTATCCTAATCAATATGGTATGGGCTAACTATGGAACAATTTTATACCGGTTAATAAAAGCATTCGGTGGCTATCAAGCAACATTTTTTCGCACGCAGTTCAATTTCTTCTTATTTATGGGTTCCGCTTATGTTGGAGCGACAATTTTTATCTTAATACCAGTATTATCTAAACATTTATCACCAGAAGAGCTATATAACATGACAGTCAGTGACGATGTTGAGTTGGCTAATTTTCTTCGCGACAAGCCTGGAGTTATAGGTTATGATACGGAGAAAAACTTATTGATGAGATTACAACCATATAACATTGTAGTAGCATTGACAGTAATACTCATTCTCATTGTGATTGTTAGACAAATTGCAAACAGGATAGTATATAAGAACTTTAAAAATTGGCAATCAACTAAAACATTTGAAATAACGGTAAATTTTCAAAATTTAAAGGACCAGTCTAGTAAGTTGCAATCATATGAAAAATAATATATTCGGAAAGATTATGAAAAATGGAGCATTTTTTGTTTTTACGGCATGTTCTGAATCGCTGTAGTTTTCGAGATAATTGCGTTTGAATTTGTTACAAGCTCTTCGTTGTAATACACAAACTTTTTGAATTTTTTGTGGAAACATCGATTTTTGCATCAACTTTTTAAATTTTCATAAAATGGACATTGTAGCAATTTTTTATAGCTAAATGAGACGAACAAAATGACACCAAAATTATCCAATTTGAACATTGTTTTGGGTTATTGAAACGAAAATTCTGATTCATGTTTTCGTTTCAATAACCCAAAACAATGTTCAAATTGGATAATTTTGGTGTCATTTTGTTCGTCTCATTTAGCTATAAAAAATTGCTACAATGTTCATTTTATGAAAATTTAAAAAATTGATGCAAAAATCGATTTTTCCGCAAAAAATTCAAAAAAGTTTGTGTATTACAACGAAGAGCTTGTCACAAATTCAAAATTTCAAACGCAATTATCTCGAAAACTACAACGATTCAGAACATGCCGTAAAAACAAAAAATGCTCCATTTTTCATAATCTTTCCGAATATATCATTTTTTCATATGGTTGTAAATTACTGGATTGGTCCTTTAATAATTTTATAAAGATTTTTTTATAGCTAATGATGAGCCGTGTTCTACAACTCCAAGTTCTTATAAATGTGGTGTGTTTTTTCACAGTTGGCATTTTCTTCAACATATCTCGTATACTTTATATTCCCTATAGCGGTCCCATTTCGCAATGCTTGTTCGCGTTTGCCAGTTTTCATGCATTTGCAGATACCGTGGTTATTCTGTACTTTATCAAGCCATATAGACAATATTGCATTTCAATTTTGAATAAATTCGGCATAGTTAGAAAGAAAAATCAAGTGGTTATTGTCTACTCTACTCAATTAAATATGTTTAGTCGTAAGATGAAGATTAATCAATGATGCAGTAAATATAACAAACGAATAACGAACAGAAGAAGATATCTTCTTGTCAAACAATGCGTTCTTTACTTTCCCATGTCCATGAAACGAATCGTGATAAGGGTCGGCACAAGCTCGCACATTCTATCGTACTGAACGCAAGCAAAAGTACGATAGCCCACAAGCTATCATACGATCGTAAAATTAACGTAAAAGTACGATGAAATCGCCACAAGCTGTCGTACAATGCAGTACGATGGCATCGTACGAAATTTGTCGTACGTACAACAATGCATTTTTGTCGCACGAGGCGTCGTACGACACAAAAATGCATGTCGTACGATAAAAGTACGACGGCTCATCATACGAGCCATCGTACTCGTACGATAGCTTGTGGCCATTTCGTCCGTCGTACGATTGTATTTTACACTAGTACGATGACTTTCGTACAATAGCTTGCGCATTTACTTGTGGTTAGTACGATAGGCTTGTGCCGACCCTAAAGAAAAGAAAAAATAAAATTATATTGAATTGGTGCATAATTAATGCGGATTTTTTGCTGTTATATTTTATTGAAATAAATAATCGTAAAAGCAATGAAAAAAATCAAATGATCATTCTGGAGGATAAGGATACTAATTTCCGACACTAATTCATCAAAAAAATTTCGAGTTCACTAATTTATCACTAATAGCATCGCTAATTCGTTTTGCCGAGTTCTGCCGCGTTCTGTCGAGTTCTACCGCGTTCTTCCAACGTTCTGCCGGCAGAACTTGGCAGAACGCCTATTAGTGACCGCAGCAGAATTCGGCAGAATGAATTAGCGATGCTATTAGTGAACTAACTTCCGTTCTGCCAGCAGCAGAACGAATTAATGTCGGCCCTAATCACCATCCGCTTCAATTGCTGTTTCCCATTTGTGTTGCAGTTGGTCAATTCCGCGAGAAAAGAAGTGGCGATCCTTGGAGGCAATCCATACTTTGACGTCTACGCCTCTATATCTAACTACAATTTAGCATTTGAATAATATAATCCCTCATAACGTCTATGCTAAAGGTAATATGAAGTTGGGCAAAAGTTTTCGAACCCGACCGGAACTCGAACCCAGGCCTTCTGGCTACCGTCCAAGTACACTACCATTGTGCTACCGAAACCTACTCGTTAATTGGTAATAATTGTTAAATAATTTACTAATTAACGGGCATCAGTTGTGTGTCTCGGTAGCACAATGGTAGTGCACTTGGACGGTATCCAGAAGATCCGGGTTCGAGTCTCTCGGTCGGCTCCGAAAGCTTTTGCCCAACTTCATATTATCTTTATTTTTTTTCACGTTCTAGACGTGGCAATAATCCGAGCTTCGAAAATTCCAAAAAAAGAGAACGTCTATGCTAGTTTTAATATAGAACTTTATTTTATGTATTATATTCCTCTTTATATACATACAAATACACTATGAATTAGAGATCGGACAAAATCAAAATTTTGTCAAAACTTTTGATTTTGAACGAAAATTTTTGATGAAATCAAAATTGTTCAAAATCGAAATTTTTTTCAAAATTTTGATCATGATTTTGACCGAGTGCTTTTGTCGATCTCTACTATGAATATGTAAAAATTTGAGCAAAACTTTTTGTTGTCAGGAAAGTTCTTGTTTTCCTTTTGGAGGCGTTGTAACATCCCTACTATAGGGTAAAAATTTTTGCTCTTGGCTGAGTATCTAACAAATTAATATCACAAACAGAGGTGAAAAGGGGGTCCAGATCTGAACCTCTCCCTACTCATGAGCCAAAATTTAGGTACACCCAGCGTCGTAATTATGGGGGGGGGGAACCTTCCCACCAAACCTGAAAAAATTTTTATTTTTCGGGGAAGAAAAATGAAAATTTTTTGAAAAACTTCCCCTCCTCCCCAAATTTGGACCAAAATTACGACGCTGGGTACACCCCATTCAAACCGGCCGCGAAACAGCCGGAGGGGGGAGGTCAGTTGAGAGAGATAATAAAAAAGTGTCTAAAATTTTCCGTTTTTTCTTCAAATTTCGCCATTTTTTGTCAAAAATCGTCAATTTCTGAGCATTTTCAGCTTAAAAAACAAGCATTTTTCAATAAAATTTTCCATAAAATTTTTTTTGGAATTTAGATACAAAAGGTCGCCAAGTTTTACCCCCTCCCCCCACTCAAAAGTAGCCCAACATCCTACTACCCCCACTCAAGCTGGGTCAAATCTAGATCCCCTTTTTCACCTATGATCACAAACTATACCATTTAACATAAGAGAAAACTATGCAAAAAAGAATTTATAATTAAAAATTATCATCGCCCACTCCCAATGAGGAGATTATCCCTATATTCATCCATAAATTACAGGCTGTTCCATAAAAAGGGCACCTTTTTGCATGATTTTTTCACAATTTTTAAAAAATTTTCACCAATAGGGTTATTTTGGTGAAAATTAAAAATCTTGAAAAATTTCGAAAAATCGCAAAATTACCCTTTATGGAACACCCCGTAAAAGTATAGAAATTACTCTTCCTACTCCTTAAATTTGCATAGTTTAACAAATCAACAATTAAAGCTAAAAAATAAAATTCATTTTCAAAACAGAGAAAAAGCATGGACTACATGGTCAAGTAATGTCTTTATTTTTAATAGACCGATCATATCACATTTTTTGTAAGCTCATAGTCAAGTGGTTAGGACACCAGATCTGGCGTCCTAACCACTTGACTATGGGCTTGAAAAATTTTAGCATAAAAAAATGGACTATATGACCATGTTGACCACATTTTTCTTTAATGAAAACGAACATTATATATCAATAAAAAATATCGCTTGGGCAAAAAAATCCCTTCGTTTAATGCATTATTTGAAGTTGAATATATTTGGAGAGTATCCGTATAAAATACACCGTATTGAAAGGAAAACAAGTAAGAGAGTCGAGATGTGCTTGCGGAAAAATAAATAGAGGTTGAGCAATTTGTTTTAGGCTGGCAAGATTTTCTGGTCTGTGCGTAAAATTTTTTCAGATCATACATTTTCGATGCCCATTTCGGAAGAAGCGGTGCTCTAAAAATCAAAAATGAAAGTTTCACAAAGAGAAAACATCATGGTGTATAGTTCACTTCCTAACGGTTTAAAAATTTTTGCAAACTCATAGTCAAGTGGTTAGCTTCGCCAGAAGAGGCGGGTTCGACCCCGCCCGGAGCGATTTTTTTAATTATTCATCGCTCTGGACGGGATCAAACCCACACCTTCAGTACATGCATCTGGTGTCCTAACCACTTGACTATGGACTTGCAAAAACTTAAGTCTGGCGAGGAACCACTAAACCATGAAAAATTCCATTTGTGGAATTTTTTCTTGCAAAATGGCGATGAACTTTAAAAAAAATTCTTACCATCGTATTGCTATCGCCAGCTTGAGCCCTTTTTGAAGAAGGCTCCATAAATTTTTTGTATATTTTAGGGATTAATGGAATGTCAAATTCATTTTCTATCCTGAAAAAAACTTTGTTAAAGGAGTAGTCCACTAGGAAAAAACTCTATGTAAAACTTATATATTCGAAAAGTTCATGAAAAATGGAACATTTTTTGTTTTTACGGCATGTTCTGAATCGTTATAGTTTTCGAGATAACTGCGTTTGAAATTTTAATTTGCGCTCATGTTTTCGTTGTAATACATAAACTTTTGTGAATTTTTAAATCGATTTTTGCATCGATTTTTTAAATTTTCATAAAATGAACATTGTAGCAATTTTTTATAGCTAAATGAGATGAACAAAATGACACCAAGATTATCCAATTCGAAAATTGTTTTGGGTTATTGAAACGAAAACATGAATCAGAATTTTCGTGTCAATAACCAAAAACAATTTTCAAATTGGATAATTTTGGTGTCATTTTGTTAGTCTCATTTAGCTATAAAAATTGCTATAATATTTATTCTATGAAAATTTAAAAAATCGATGCAAAAATCGATTTTTCTGCAAAAAATTCAAAAAAGTTTGTGTATTAAAACGAAGAGCTTGTAACAAATTTCAAACGCAATTGTCTCGAAAACTACAACGATTCAGAACATACCGTAAAAACAAAAAATGCTCCATTTTTCATCATCTTTCCGAATATATAATTTTTACATAGAGTTTTTTTCCGAGTAAACTGGTCCTTTAAATAAAATTTTAAAAAAATCAATTTTTACTACCTTCCGGGTATCACATTTTCTTCTAGCCATGAAACAAATACTCGTATGAACCACCATTGAGATAAGGCGGAATTTTTTCGTTCTCGATATGTGTCGATTTCGGTATAGGCGTGATATAGACTAAAAAATAGGATTTTTTAAATTTTTGATTAGATTTGCCTTTTTCTGACTATTTTTTATTTTTTCAAAAATTCTTCAAATTTTAAATTTTTCTTTGAAGACTTACGTAAAAACTCCCAGCGATAGCCAATATGCAAAAACTACATCGATTGTATAATGCGTCCTCGAAATTATCATACAAATCATTCCAATTAAGGCGAAAAGTTTCGGGAAATATCCCAGCCATTTTTTCGAGGTTGGTAAATAATAAGATACGGTATATGCACTGACAATCATGACTAAAGTATGACCCGAAAATAAAAGGTCACCGCAGAGCATTTTGTCTTCTATGTCCTAAATTTTGGGTTTATACAGGTGTATAAAAAACCGGAATTTGGGCGATCTTTTCATGTTTTTTGATCCGACTTTCTCTTCAAAAATGATCTCCATTCCAAAGGATCTTGTAACGGAGATTGGGATCCCCTATCCTCTGCCCCGCCTAAATCATCTAATCCAATAAGAATATTTCTTACTTGAAACCCAATATGTATAGTCTGCTCTAATAACCGTTTTAAATAAGCAGACATCGTTCTTTGTGTGGCATTCAATTGTTGTCGACAACGTTCACTATTGTCTATATAACCCGATGGAAGCTAAAAATTTTTTTGATATATGCGGTGTGTAGGATCATTTTAGGCAGGCATAATTTTTATTATAATAAGCAAAGCTTTAGGTCAAAATCGAAAAAAATCATAATCTTGTTCTGCATGAAATATTGGGAGCTAGTTCACTTAGTTGCTACCACTTAGAACAGTATCATCTACAAAGTTGTTCGCCGTGATCTCAGGGATTCAATGAGCTATCACTAAGCCCAAACGGATTTAATTTGACCGAGTTATAGCCAAAAATTAAACAATAAGGTCCAAAATCTTGGAAGCGCTTAAGCTCAAAATTGATTGTCCCATGCGCGTCCAACTTTTTTTTAAGTTATCCATTTTTCATGAACTTTCACTCTATGTTAGTAGATTTTCCATATCCGCGCTACAGCTAATAAGCATTCCTTGTGAGCACGATGGTTATATTTATTTTGGTTTTTGATTCTATCTCAGAGATCTGATTTATCAGAAATGTTCTGATTTTGGACAGTGTCATCTAGTCTATTTTTAACGTTTTTGGACCTAATTTTTGCATCAAAAATCTGATTTTTTTAATCATTTTTTCTGATTTTCTTTTTTCCATTCCGGGCCCTGTTCTATCCCCATACCTACCTGTGTACACAACAAAGAAATCGTTCGCATCGCATATAAAACTCCAACAATAAAAAATGTCCTCCTAATTACAACCACTCTATATTTGTGTATAATAAATGTCAAAATCATAGATGCTGAACATAAAGTGACCATAAAATCTCCAATTTTCAGGGCTAAGGGTATTTCTGGTACTATGGAAAAAATTGCGTCGGGTAAAGGGTCCCTGAAAAATTGAATTTTTCATTTTTTTATTTAAATTTTTTATTTCTTATGTGATTTTGAATTAGAACACTAAAAAATAACAATTTTTCAAATTTTTACGACTTTCGAGAAAACATTGTTCTGCACATCTTCTCCAGAATGTCACCTGACGCATTTTTTGAGCCAAAAATTCAGATGAAAAATTTTGCGTCGGCGATAAAACATAATGGATGCAAAAAAGTTTTTGGCAACTGTTGCTGTTATGTTTAATATTTTTTCTGTTTTAATCAATCATATAACAATGATTAAAATATAGTAAGCATCATAAAATTTATAGAAAAATAATCGGAAAAGTATTATTCACAAGGTAGGTGAATCATTTTTTTAGATCAAGAGAGTGAATCATATTTTTAGATTAAAAAAATGAGCCATAAAAATTGTGTGGGTTACTAAAAATGGTTAAAATGATGTTAATGGCCAATTTTATGGTATTAATCTATTTATTTGTTTTTCTTTAAAAAAATTTTATAGCCCATAGTCAAGTGGTTAGGAAGTCAGACGCCAGTACTGAAGGGGCGGGTTCGATCCCGCTAGGAGTGATTCTTTTTTGCATCATTCCATATTTACGAAAATTTTTGCTGGCGTTCTAACCACTTGAATATAGCTTGTAAAAATTTGATCCTGGTGGATAATTTAAAAAAATTTCACCATTTTTCTGAAGATTACAAAATTGTTTACCTGCCAGCAACATCGTGTATATAAGCTAATGCAACCCAATTAGATACACCAGCTAGTAATAAAAATAATGTCACAATAACTAATTTGTGTGGTTCGAGTGGGATTTCAGCGCCCATCGACGACGGACAAAGTGTGTAGCCGTCTGAAAAAATCAAAATTAAATTTTTCTAAAACAAAATTCAGCATGAAACATTATACAAGTGCAAAAATTTGGAGCTTTTTGAAGAAAAATGACCCAAGGGGATTGAATTTGGACCTATATTTTGTTCGCATAGTCACGTGGGTAAAATGCTAAAGCAAAATTCTAATTTTTTATATTTATAGACAATATGGATGTCGTTTAAAGGTTTTTGACTATGTAAAACACAATGGAGACCTTAATTTAACTTGAAAAATTACTTTTTTCCAACTTTGACCTACCATGACAAGTCATAATTTTTATTTTAATAAAAAAATAAAAAAGTCACTAGAATACAAAGTAAACTAAAAACGAATGGACTAGCCTAAAGTCTCTTATCACTATTCTTCTCGTTTAAATTTTATGGGTGGCAAGCCTTTTCCTTTTCGCCAAAGGCTCATAAGTTTACTTATCAAAGACTCTTCTTTTTTTGATCATTTGTGTGTTGGGGTCCAAGGCACACGTAATTGAATTAAAAAAAACGATAAAAATGGGCATAAAAAAACACAAAATCGTACTTGGATTGTGATGCACAAGTTACAAAAGGTGACAATTTTCGTCTCCGATCAGAAATATGCGAATTTTGAGCAAGATAATATGCTGTTCAGGGAATTCGTAAGGCCAAAAATCGTTGAAATCCGTTGCGACGCTTCGTAAGAGCTCGTGTAAGAGCCATGTAAGAGTGCGTTGCAACTAGAGATCAGAAATTTTGATCAATCTTGATCATCAAAATCGATCAAAATTGCATGTTTTTACTCTTTTATGATCGAAAACTCGCTTGCATTTCGATGAGGTTTTCATTTTGGCCAAAATTCGATTTTTTAAAATAAAATTCAATTATTTGTCCAAAATTCGATTTTTGGACAACTTCGACCAAATTTCGATTTTTTTCCAAGATTATATCTACAAGTAGACCCCCCAATTTTGATCTTCTTCCAATCTATACTCCCAGTTTTGATCAAATTTTGATCGTTTTTCGTTGCAATGATTTCGCTCTCACATGCGCGTTGCAACCGGTCACAACGCTCTTACAAAAGTCCCTCATTGTGATAAAGGAGACAAATTTGTCACCCCGATATAAATTTGTTACCATTGTCGCTATGAACAATTTATGCTCGTGCTCAAAATTCGCATATTTCTTGCCGGAGACAAGGTTTGTCACTTTTTGTAACTTATGCATCCTTAACTTAGATACTTTAATTTTACCCTGATTTTCAGGATTTT
>OZJO01000803.1:0-13865 GCA_900406225.1 Acrobeloides nanus | reverse complement strand
CTCATAAATTCCACTGACACTGACATGGTAAAATCTATATTCCACCATTTGTGAAATTACTGAAAAAGCAACCGCAGAACCGGTATGTAAAACCACTAAAAAATTTTTTTTTAATTACAACGTGTCCCAAAAAAGTGGAATTTCGTGATTTTTTCATGAATTTTGGACCCGAAAATTTTTTGGTACTTATGCACTATCCTCCCCCTAGGGGGGATAGTGCATAAGTACCGTAATTTGATGCGGGGAATCGATTGTGCGCACTCCTGAAGTGTGAAAACGCTACCTTGACCCTGATTCAGGGTAGAGTGTTGAAGCGAAAATGAAAAAAAAATTGGATTTTGACCGAATATCCGACCTAGCGTTTTCTATGCGTGAAATCGATTGCGCGTGTTTTCGAAATGCTCCTTGACCTGATTCAGGGAAGGAGTGAGTGTGGATCAGTGAAGTTGTATGTTTTTTATTTTTTCAAAAATCACAATTTACCACTTTTTAAAGGACCAGTCCACTTTTGAACCGAATTTTTGTTGAAAGGTGGAAAAGAAAGTTCACGTTGGGGCAACCACTTTTTGCTTTGGAAGTAAATTCCAATTCGACAACCCTGAGGAGATATTCGACATACAAAATTGCATGAAAAATTTAAATGTGTCTGGGTATTGAAGCGAAGGGATTGGCACCATTTGAAATGTACTGTAACGAATTATAAAAAAGCCATTTTTACAAAGATCTTAAAATTTTCATAAAAAGGCAATTGCAGCACTTTTTATAACTCTATGAGACGAATAAAATGACACCAAAATTATCCGATTTGAACATTGTTTTGGGTTATCGAAGCGAAAACATGAATCAGAATTTTCGTTTCGATAACCCAAAACAATGTTCTAATCGGATAATTTTGGTATCATTTTATTCGTCTCATAGAGTTATAAAAAGTGCTGCAATTGCCTTTTTATGAAAATTTTAAGATCTTTGTAAAAATGGCTTTTTTATAATTCGTTACAGTANTTTAAAAATGGCTTTTTTATAATTCGTTACAGTACATTTCAAATGGTGCCAATCCCTTCGCTTCAATACCCAGACACATTTAAATTTTTCATGCAATTTTGTATGTCAAATATCTCCTCAGGGTTGTCGAATTGGAATTTACTTCCAAAGCAAAAAGTGGTTGCCCCAACGTGAACTTTCTTTTCCACCTTTCAACAAAAATTCGGTTCAAAAGTGGACTGGTCCTTTAAGACCAGAAAAGCGTTTTCACGTTTTGAAAACACGCGCAATCGTTTTCTCGCATAGAAAAACCCTAGGTAGTCGGATATCCGGTCAAAATCCGAATTTTTTCATTTTCGCTTCAATACGCTACCCTGAATCAGAGTCAAGGAAGCGTTTTCACACTTCGAGAGTGCGCACAATCAATTCCCCACATTAAATTACCCCTATAGGGGTCATTTTTAGAAAAATTTTCAGGTCGAAAATTCATGAAAAATTCACGAAAATTCCACTTTTTGGGGGACACCTTGTATTTCCTAATCAATCTTACCAGCTAAACCCATAGCTATCGAAAAGACCAATGAGCTAATTTTAGATGCTGGTAAATGAAAAGAGCAACAAAATGAGACAAAAGAAATAAAAGCGCTTAGTTGAGCAACCATAATTACAGCCAAGAGTTTTCTTTGCCAAGCTAAAACAAAAATCTTGGTTCTTTTTAAAAGAAAATTGAAAACTCCAAGGGATGTACAAGCTACAGAAAGTGACAATCCTGGAGCCTGTTTCAATAGTGACTAGAAAATAAAATGGGTGACTAGTATAACTTTTTGACAGAGAATCCCATGACTAGTTAGATCAAAATCGGTTTCGCGGAGTTTTTAAAATTCTATATTCTGAAAGTTCATGAAAAATGGAGCATTTGTTGTTTTATGGCATGTTCTGAATCGTTGTAAATTTCGAGAAAATTGCGTTTGAAATTTTGAATTTGTTACAAGCTCTTCGTTGTAATACACAAACTTGTTTGAATTTTTTGCAGAAAAATCGATTTTTGCATCGATTTGTTCAATTTTCATAAAATGAACATTGTAACAATTTTTTATAGCTAAATGAGACGAACAAAATGACACCAAAATTATCCAATTTGAACATTGTTTTGGGTTATTGAAACGAAAACTCTGATTCAGGATTTTCGTTTCAATAACCCAAAACAATGATCAAATTGGATAAATTTGGTGTCGTTTTGTTCGTCTCGTCGAGCTATAAAGAATGCCGTCTTTGTTTTTTAAATACATCCAATAATTAGGCGTATTTTTAAAAATTGTAAAATTCAGGGTTTTCGTGTCAATATTTAGGCAAATTCAAACATGCGTTTCACGACTGCTAGCGGGCAATTTGTAAAAGTACGACTGCGCCGAACACGAACGGGGCATCAAACGGGGCTCCGAACACGCCAAACAGGTCCCAATTAGGCTTAGGCCTAAGCCTAGGCCAGCCACGTAGCGAGGGGGGGGGGGAGAGCAATCCAGTCAATTGCCCCTCCCCCTATAAAGGAAAAAATTTATCAAATTTCGGCCGAAGGCCGAAAATTTCTTAATAAAAATGACGTTTTTTCCAAAATTGTCCCCCCCTCCTATAGGGAATTTCTCGCTACGGGCCTGGCCTAGGCCTAATTGGGATCCGTTTGGCGTGTTCGGCGCAGTCGTACTTTTACAAATTGCCTGCTAGCGCGCACCCTGACAAGGATTGTCACCTTTATAACTTGTGCAAATCCCTAAAAACTACCATAAAAAGGTGGCGTTCGTAGATTAATCAATTCAGCACTGGTATAAAAGTCAAAATCGGATTGAGAAAAAGTATAAGTACAGGTGTACATCCCACTCGGTCTAAAAAAAGATAAATTGTGTGTGTGTTTTCAGCTCTAGAATTACCTCGTTTGACAATTTAGCCATAAACCACTTTGTATCCATTGTTGGAGCTCTCTGAAAAAAAATTTTGGCGTTCCAACTTTTTCACACACACACAATATTACCTGGCATAGACAACCTGCCACGCAGGCGTTAGTATGGCAATAAAACACACGAGAAATCCCAAAATTCCGAATACTAGTGCGGGTATTTGAAATGTACATTCAAATTGTCGCATTTTCGAGTCTTCATTTGTACCAGGGTTTACATCTATGAATTTTTTCGCCTGAAAAATTACAAAAAATCGAGAAAAATGGATTAAAATTTTATGCAAAAATATGGATGAGCAAATTTTTTGTTATTTTTTATAAACTTTAAAAAAATCTTAAATTTCAAGCGTAACACGAAACACGTAAAAATATGCACCTGGAGGAAGCCAAAATACTCGTTTCTCAATCTTTTTAAATGAAACGGCGTGTGTTTTCACATAGGTGCGTTGTTGTTCATTCGATTTCAATTGATGCCTTCCAGGCAGGCATGGAGAGAGAAAATGTTTAGTTGGTTGGTTTGTCGCGCATACGACCGACGATGAATGAAAAATCCTTGTGCGTCAGGTCCGCCATCGATCGGCCTTGACCACAAGGACCCGGCTAGATTCATTTACGGATTTTCAATTGTCAATGACTCATCCGAATCAACTTTGTTTTTGAAACTTTATCGAGTAGCGGATTTACAGGGTGTATAAAAAATGGAATTTGGGCGTTTTTAAATTTTTTTTCAAAAATCCTATAATGACCCATATAGGGGTAATTTGATGATGGGAATCGATTGCGATCATTCCCCGAAGCTTGAAAATGCTTCCCAGATCCTGATTCAGGAAAATGTGTATATAAAAGCTAAAAATACAAATTTACTTACTTTCCTGAATCAGGAAAGCATTTTCAAGCTTCGGAAATGCACGCAATCAATTTCCCGCATAAAATTACCTCTATGAGTCATTTTAAGATTTTGGAATTTCGGGTCGAAAAAACATGAAAAAATCGCCCAAATTCTGGTTTTTTATACACGCTGTACTTAACAGAAAAGAAATGACTCTATAAATACGAAATTTATTGTCACAAAATAATATATATTTTTGGAAAACAACAATGTGAGAACAATGCAGATAATTTATAATAAATACCGAACGGAAGAGGTAGAACACCCAAATTGTTGGAATAAATAGTTGTTCTCTAAGATCTGTGCAATATATTTTAGTTTTTTGTTGAAAATCAACACCATTTTTTAGCAATTCGTTCAAACTCGGTTGTTTTCTCAAATACAGAGTGATAAATTGTCCCTGAATCAGTGTTAAAAAAGCATTTTCATGCTTAAAAATGTTTGCAATCGATTCCTCGTCTAGAAAAATGATTTTTCAGACAATTTATCACTCTATTTTTGAGAAAAAACCGAGTTTGAACGAATATATTGCTAAAAAAGGTGTTGTTTTTCAACAAAAAAACTCATTTTCGATATGAGAAATTGATTTTCAGGCAAAATTGAACAACCCAACATATCACCGCCACTTGCGGTTCGCAATAAATAAAAAATATTTTATAAACAATTAATACAAAGATTAATAAGATTTTCCAAGCTAATATCTATATGGTCCCATTCCAAAAGAATTGTTTCGAACACCATCTTTCTTGTATAATTTCGCTGGACTATTGTGATCGAATGAAAGATTCGGTGCTTCTGACGAGATTATTCTATAAAAAGTATATTCATTAATCGCACAATAACAAATATAAGATCACATAAAACGACTCTAGGATGCTTCAAAACGTACAGATCAGTGGGGTTAGCTAGGGGGGGGGGGGGGGGGGGGGGAACCCGGAGTGGTTCCCCCATCCCTGAAAAAATTACACGCCGCTGCATCTAGGGATAATTTTATGCGGCGAATCGATTGCACGCATTCCCGAAACGCGAAAATGCTTTTCCCTGCCCAAGATTCTGGGAAGGGGTGGGTTTATTGCGCACTTTTTTGAATCACAATGACCCTGAATCCGATAATCGTTTTTGCGCTTCGGGGATTGGTGCTATCGATTCATCGCAAAAATAACCCATAGAGGGGCCATTGTTAGAAAGAAAAAAATTCTGGTCCCAATTCATGCAAAAAATCACCAAAATTGCTATTAAAAAAAAATCACACTGTATATTTCAATTTCCTTTATCAAACAAAAAGTACCTGTAAATATCATCACCAAAACCTTGAAATGTTCTTCTAAAATCATCAGCCGTTTTCAAATCAACAAGTTTCTGATTCTTCACATAATTTGTAAACACATTCTAAAAACAGTTCAAAATACAATATCATAAAAAATTAACTTTTCGTAGCATACAACTAAAGAATTTTTGTGACACCCCCAGCTGCGCCGGGGGCCCAGCTGGAGGGTGGTCACAATAGGATGAAAAAGGCGATTGAAACTCCAAATTTGAACGAGTTTTTTTAGAAATTCGTCAAAAATTTTTTAGAATACGCCTACTGTGTAGCCCACAGAAGGGGTATTCTAAATAAGTGCCCGCTCCTGTGTATACGCCAGTGACTGTTGATAACAATTACAAATGCCTACCACCATTAGCTTATGAAGTTTATCAACCGCCAATTTCTCTCCAACAGCACTTTGTAAAATTTCCGTGTATATATCACCAGCTCTTGGTATTAGTACAGATCGAACAGTCTAAAAAAATTCGCAACGTTCAGAATACGAAAATACAACAAAATACCTCAGCTCCTAATAGTTCCAGAGCAAATACGGCACCATAGATAGAAGCAAGAATTCGATCGGGTCTAGTAAACACTCCGGCAAGAACTTTGATTACTCGAGATCGGATATTTGAAAGACGGTATTTCCTAAAAAAAAAATAGCAAGCTAGAAACACAAAAGCGTATGAGATTAAACTCTCTAAATTATGAACCACAGAACTTTTTTCAACATCTTATTTATTTAGGCTGCGTTCAAACATGTCAAAAAAGTCTCTAACTTTGCCTGATTTTCAATAAAATCGTGCTTATTGAAACGATTGATCATGAAGCATAAAATTTTATTAGTTAAGGTGCATAAAGTTGGTTGTCTGATTTTATGCTTCATAACCAATCGTTTCAATAAACACGATTTTATTGAAATTCGCCTGAAAACATGAAATTCGCATATTTGATACGTTGAAAATCGGTTCCAAAAAATCATCCTAGCCTCTTTCTTTTGTTTATTTACTCAACAATACGAATAAAAATGACTTACTTGACAAGAGTCGAAAGCAATTTAGCAGCATATTCTCTTAACGCCCAATGACTCGATTTTTCATTATGAGATAGCTGTTTTCCTAAGATACAAGATAATATGGCAGGGATTAACTCGTGGAGCTAAAAGATAAAAATTAACGAATATCAGCATACATATCCAGTAGGGGAGACGGTTCCCCCATCACCCACGAGAAATTTTTAAAATTTTGAGAAAAAATACAAGGGGAGATGCGACTTTCATATTATCTGTTGCGAATAACCCGTTTTGAATCATCCTAGACATCTCATTCATCCCTTCCATCATCATCAATATATGAAAGAGGTAAATCAAGCCGAGCCAACTACTACATCTAAAATCATTTACGTGTTTTTCCAATGAAATTGCAGAATTCTGAACCAAGGCATTAATCATCAACATGAGGTAGATCAATATCGAGAGATTCTTTTGAGATGCATTACAGCGCACCTAAAAATTGGACAAATAAGACAATCGATGTTTCTAAATACTAGAGATCGGCAAGATCAAGATTTTGACCAAGATCAAGATCTTGTTTGGCATATTTTGTGGTCCATCAAGATTCTTGCCCAAGATCTTGATTGGCAAAATTAAAACATTAATCAAAATTTTTTTTGATTATTCAAAGTTTTGCTAACAAAAATGTCCATTTTTTCAACAAAAATCGTAATTTTTTTTAGCATTTTCAGCTTTAAAACTTTTTTTGGGTAGTATTTTGGCCAATCTCTACTACAAACCTACCCCTTCGGCAATGGACAATGAGAAACGTGGTACGAGTGCTTGAATTCCGGGATCCAATTGAAGACATTGTAAAGCCTCCTGAAGATTTGAGTTTGAGCTGATTAAAACTCAAACTTACGTTTCGTTTCTGCTCATCCCCTGACGTAATGGCTTCGGAGACTTCTTTGAAGAATATTTGCTGCTCCTAGAAAATTGTGAAATTTACTTAAAGATCCCACCAAAATTGTCCTAAAGTTAACAACTGGCGCCACAAGCGAAAATTTTTTTGTTGAGAAATGCATGTTTTAAGCTAAAAATACTCCAAAAAATAAAACCTTTTGGTGAAAAAATAGCAGATTTTGGACATTTTAGTTGAAAAAATGTGAAAAATTGGACTATTTTGGGGAACAATTTGCGCTAGGTTTCGATATCAATGTCACATTTCGAGATGGTTCCTTGTTAGTAAAGAAACGATGGTTGTCTCGTTAGGAAAAACACTTACAACTGAAATATTATGAGACGTGGTCGTTTTAAGTTGGACTTGTTCGGTTTTTCGGACATTCTTTGACAATTGATTTAACAACAAAGGCCCACTTTCGGATTTCCTATCATGTTTTAATTCGCTTTTCTCGGTTGGAGTTTCTTCGGGAATTTCTGGTACAGGATTTTCTGGTATGGTTGGTTGGACTCCATCGATGACTAGCCAATGACCTGGAAATTAAAATTGTTGAAATATTGCATTCCACAAAGGCTAATCAGTCAAGGACATTCGTAAAGTCTGTTTCACGGAGAGGTTCTGGAAGCTTAGCCTAGTGGATAGCATTACAAAATTCGAGTTTGAAGATCCGGGGTTCAATGGGGGAAGCGTTTTCACGTTTTGAGAATGCGCGCAATCGATTCCCAGCATAAAATTACCCCTATAAGGGTCACTTTTAGAAAGAATTTTCGAGCCCAAAAAATAATTTTTCATGTAAAAAATCCGAAAAATTAACAACCCAATACAAGCTACATGTGTTATTTCGATTTGTGCTGCTGTAGTAGTACAATAACGTTACCTTTTAACAGAGGTTCTAATGGCAATTTAGTAGCTTGCGCATTAATACACGTAGAAAGATCAACTTCTTTCTCATCTTCTACAAACAAATCTTGTCCTGAAGCACCGACATATCGAAATGGAATCACATCTTTTGATTGAAAACCAAATTGCGGCTAAAGCAAACAAATTTAGCATTCATTTACATATACAAAGTAACACAAGAACTTTGAAATTCATGGAAAAACTGTTTGGTGTTGGCAAAGATTTTATTTATTTAGGTTTACGAGAACTCACAGGCAAGCCATAAAATTGCATAGCACTTTCAATATCCTCAACAATCATTCGTCTTCGACGACCACCGGCTTGAAACTTTTTTGCATGACCGAGGATATTTTTAACAACCATTGTAACATGATCGGCTATATCTTTAGCAGCAGCATGAGATAGGTCTTGGGTTCCCATTTGTTCGCCAATTGTCTAAAAAGTTTATTTATAATGGAAATTTCAGCTCTGATACTCGTTTTTTTCTCAATTATTATTGAAGTAAAAACTTGAAAAAATTTCGGGTCAAAAAAAGCGTGAAAAAATCGCTCAATTCCGGTTTTTTATACACCCTGTAATAATCCGTAGTCTTTCTTTCTTACCGTGACAAATTTAGCGTCAAATTTGCCATGATCCCTGTGATACGAAGTAGAAGGACCTTGAGTATGATCTGCTTTTTCGGCTGTATGCATGAGTTCACTATAATCACACCTGAGATTAAATATCAACAATACAAAAAGATTAAAATGCTCATAAAACATTAAAGATGCACTTAACTATGTAAAAAAAACTTTATTTCACAAGATAGAATAATAATAACACCGTTAAATGAATAATTCAGATTGTATTTATTCTTACAAGGTGCCCTCCAAAAAAGATCACCACCTGGTAATTTTTCCAAAATGGCTCATTAGGGGTATTTTTATGCAAGAAATCGATTACGCGCATCAAAAACCTTGAAAAAGCCTCCTAGACTACGAAATATAAGATTTTCGTATTTTTTCAGTAGAAATTCCTACTTGAAAATGGGATCATGATCTGGGAGGCATTTTTTCAAGGTTTTTCGATGAGCGCAATCGATCTCTCACATAAAAATACCCCCCTGAGACATTTTAGAAAAAAATTTTTGAAAATTTTTCGCCAAAAAATGACCAAATGGCGGTTTTTTTGGAACACCCTGTACAATTTATTCAAATTTATTCTTCAAATGTAACAATAAAAGGAAGAATTCTATACAATCGGATTATATTGGGTTGTTCAATAAGTGATGGCCGCTCAAAAAATGTCTCTAATTTCGTCATTTTTCTGCCATTTTCGATGAAATTTTTTTCAACATTAGAGAAATGATCATGAGGAATCCGAATATGAGGTTCTTTCTGAAAATCAATTTCTCATAAATTGTCGGAAAAATCATTTTTATAGATTTTTCTAGGCTAGGCAAAAAGAACCTCATATTCGGATTCCTCATGATCAGTTCTCTAATGCTGAAAAAAATTTCATCGAAAACAATAGAAAAATTACAAAATTAGAGACATTTTTTGAGCGGCTATCACTTATTGAACAACCATATATCATAAATTAAGGCATAACAGACAACAGTCAAAACAAGAACAGGCGAATTATAAATAATAAATATACTATGCGAGTAAACACACACAAACAATCTTGTTTAATAATAAATCGAGAAAGAAAACCGGTAAAGAAAGCCAAATTCCTCTTCTATTCGCGTTTTGACGTCGCTAAAAAAAAACAATGTATATACACAACAAGCTAGCATAAATTACCTTGATCACGAAGATAATCAACATCTTTCTTCAACAATGAGAGTAAAACCTCGCCGTCTTCGGTGATATACGAAGCGATTGACTTGACAAGTTTCATACTTCCCCATCGACTGCCTTGCGTATATTCGGCGACCAACGTGTATTTGTCATCATAGCTTAAAAAACGTCGATTGTTTTAACAAATGTATACACGAATAAAGTATACCGTTTCATTTCTGACGACCAGCGCCAATAACGAGCTGGATTCTTGCCATCGTTTTCAGCAGCCTGATAAAAAGTTGTCTTCTCCACATACCACTGATAGATTTGAAGAACGAACATCAGTACAAAATAGCTTATTGAGCAGGTCGCCAACACCTAAATATTGAAATCAAAATACCTTTAAAGATAAAAAGCACAACAGTAAAGCAAATAAGTATTATACTCAGGGATGCCAAGAACATTTTGTTCAAAATCAAAAAAAGACCTCAAAAATCAGATTTTAGGAGCAAAAATCAACAGAATGCTAATTTTCCATTATATTTGACAAAATTTCGCATCTCAAAAATCAGATTTGACATCACAAAATCAGCACTTTTTTGAAAATTCAGCAGATTTGGCACCCTTGATTATACTCCCTATAGATTAAATAAATGGTAATGAAAGTTTCGATCAGGCTGCGTTCAAGCATGTCAAACAACTTGTCAAAAAATAATAATAATTCGAATTTTTTATTCATTTTTGACAACTTTTTTGACATGCTTGAACGCAGCCTCAACAAACAAACACGTATGTAGTATAACTTACCATTTTAGACAGCGGGAATGGGTAAAGATAATCATAGACTAAAGCGAAGGCAGCAAATCCAACAGCAATAACGGACAAAAACAGGCGACCATCTGCTAAAGTGTGGCGCTCTTTCCAAGTAGAATAGTTCTCATTGATGACCTGAAAATTCGAAACGTTATTTTAAAAAACATACTAACACTCTCTTACCTTCTTAACACAGTCATCCAATGTGTTCTTCACTGTGGGTCCATCCCATTTGACAACTTTTATAGGTTCTGGTGCACCTTTATCTTGGTTTTCTCCCTAAAAAGAAGAATATAAAAAAGATATTCATTGCAAAATTTTTCATTTTTCGGGGAATAAAATTATCCTGAAACTTTTGCCCCCCCCAAGTATTAATTACAGATAATGCCAAATTTCTTGGAAAATTTGGTAGTGCCTCAGCTCGTGCTTAATTCGAACAGGCCCTTGAGCGCTAATTTTTCACTATAGTGGCGGTTTAAAGATTGATTTTAGGAATATTAACATCTCATGAAACCCTAGCAAGCTAAATGAATACCTCCACCATAACTACTGACACCACGTAAGTTCCTAAAAAAACATACTTTTAACTTCCTTATACACCAGTTAATCACGAACGCGGAAATCACGAACAGCACAGCAGCAATAATTATCAAGTGATTGCGATCAATTTTACTTATTTTCTCGAATATCTTGCTCATTAATTCGGAATACAAGATATGTAACTCGGAAAAATCGGTCATCACGACACAATAAGAAATATATACACGCTTAAATATTTTTAAAAGTTAGAAAAAGCAATAATTGCCGAGGATTTTCACAAAAAAGGGTACTAGTATAGGGAAATCCACCCAAAATTGTTCAAAAATGGGTATTTTTGAACAGACAGAAATCTCGATCATTTCTTGGAAAAACCACTCCAAAAATGTTTCAAAATCGTAATTTAGGCTATTAAAAACTATATTCTGAAAAAAACCGCGTCAAAAATGCATTTTTCCTTCAAAAATTATGATTTTTTTAAACTCTAAATTTCTATAGGAAAATGGAAAAATTTTAAAATAATTTTTGAAGGAAAAATGCATTTTTGATGCGGTTTTTTTCAGAATATGGTTTTTAATAGCCTAAAGACGTTTTTGGACTGATTTTTCTAAGAAATTATCGAGATTTCAAAGATGTGCGTAAAATCAGTGGGAAAAATCCTCGAATAAAATCCGTGCGGATTTTCAATGTGCGGTGGATTTCCTTCTATTGCCTTTTCGTTTCAATGTACTCGTTGCCTGATTCAATAGAACACGGCTGCCGAAAGTTGGCCAAAAATGGGAACACCCTCAAAAACGCTATAAAAACGGCCAGAAACTTGTCCTAGGGGGTTTTTCTATGCTAGAAATCGATTGCGCGCATTTTCGAAGCCTGAAAAAATTTTCGATTTTTATTTTGTGCAAAAATTTTTGCTACAAGCGGGATTGAACCCGCGACCTATGTGGCCTTGAAGTCGCTGCTTTGCCACTGCACCATCGAGTCAAAATCGTCTTTTCACTCCAAGTGCTAATGCTAGTTTAAAAATGTAAAATTCAAAATGTTATAATTTTTTAAGGAACAAGCCATTTTTTGAGATCGATAGCTCAAACGATTGCTAATGAGTTATATAACATCGTGAAGGAGCGATTTTTCCGGTTGCAGAAGAAAAATTTTTTTCTATCTCGAAAAGAGGCCAAAAAATACCCAAAATTTACATTTTTTGCTAGAAAAATGGCACTATTTTTGACTCAAAAAAATAAAATCGTTCCTTCACGATGTTATATAACTCAGTAGCAATCGTTTGAGCCATCGATCTCAAAAAATGGACTGTGCCATAAAAAGTTATAAGCTTTTAAAGTTTCAAAAAACCAAAAAATTCAAAGGCTTTTTAAAAATTGAAAACACAGTTTTTTCAAAAAAATTCTTTGCTAAAAATATAGCTTAGAATCCGTAGATTATTTTATAAAAAAGAATTATCAAAATTCATAAAGTTTTCGCGAATTTATGCCAATTTTTGTGCAAATGCAGAAAACGGCTTTTCTTTCGAACTTAGAAAAAAATCAAAAAATCGAAAAAAAATTTTACTGGTTTAAATATCGGTTTTTTGTTTTAAACATGTTATTAGCACTGCAATAAAGCGTTTTAGCATGTTTTTTTGGGTGTTCCCATTTTTGGCCAACTTTCGACAGCCGTGAGAAAGTTTCGTGGTAGCCAAAAAAAATTCCGACTATAATCGGGTTCTGTAACGAGAGACCGTAACAAATGGTCGTGAATTCGCGCCGTAACGAGGGGCCTAGTGCCGCCGCTTGACCCATTTTTAAAAAAATCGAGTTTTCGTGTCAATATACAAACCAATTCAAACAAGGTCGAGACGAATTCGAAACGCCGTCTCGAATGTTTGGCAAAAAGTGACCTTCTCGAAGATTGTAGATCTTGACCAGTGGCGCGTCTCAAATTGCGTACCACGACGGCTAGCGTTCATCATAACGCTGTCCAGAGAGATATCAGGGGCAGGGTTGGTATTTCCCGGGGAAATCTTTTTTACTTGGTTTGAAAAGACGCTTCTCCATTTTAAAGCCTCGATAGTGCAGTGACAAAGCAGCGGGTTCGTAGCCACAAGGTTCAAATCCTGCTTGGAGCCAAATTGGCGCACCGAGTCTTGAAAATGGAGAAACGTCTTTTCAAACCAAGTAACTCTGGGAAAAAAGAATTCCCCAAATTACGCCAGAGTTCCCCTGATAAATCCGGAGAAATCTGGATTTATCCAATTATTTCCGGATCTGGATAATTCTATTTCCCAACTCTGATCAGGGGGCAAAAGTTCGGGGAAAAACGAACTATTATTTTTTTACCCTCTTACTTGAGGGAAAATAAAAGAGAAAAAAGTAATAGTGCCCGTTTTTCCCCGAACTTTTTTCCTGATTTTATACAAATTTCAAATAACAGGGAAAATCGGGGAAAAAGTAATAGTGCCCAAAAGGCTCTAGGAAGATCCGCTTTTTCGTTGGCAATCTTCCTAGAGCCACCGAAAAACGTCCAAAAATTCGGGGCAGACTGATAAAAATTCGGTGACACCACCACTGTCGGAATTTGCGTTTTTCGGTGCTTTCATACAAAAAACGCAAAATCCACAGGGGTAGTGTCTCTGAATTTTTGTCGGTTTTCCCCGAACTTTTCCCCCTCCCTCCCTGATATAAATAGCACAAATTTTCATTTATTTTTTTCAACATTTTCTTTTTCAAATTTCATACACGCGTAATATCGTACATTTTTTGGCATTGCGAAAAAAAGTTTC
>OZJO01000801.1:0-25822 GCA_900406225.1 Acrobeloides nanus | reverse complement strand
CTTGTGACAAATTCAAACGCAATTATCTCGAAAACTACAACGATTCAGAACATGCCGTAAAAACAAAAAATGCTCCATTTTTCATGATCTTTCTGAATATATCATTTTTTCATATGGTTATAAATTACTGGACTGATCCTTTAAACAAATATTTGCTTATTTAGGTTTTTGAACCAGAGCTTATTGAAAAACTTAAACTCCCGATGGAAAAAATCGTTCCCAAACCTTCCATCTACTATCCCGATTTTATCGCTAGTAATCAAGAAAACCGTGCCAATAATCTTATCCCTGGAAAATCGAAGAAAGCTCACTTAGAACATATTCGAAAAGATATTCGTGAATTCAAAGATAAACATGGACTAGGTTAGCATTCTTTATAAAATTTAAACAATAATTTTAGAAGCCGTAATCGTTTTATGGACAGCTAACACGGAAAGATATACTGAAGTTCAGTCCGGATTAAATCTGACTGCTGAAGAAGTTCTTGCCTCAATCGATTCAAACAAAGAAGAAATTTCCCCATCAAACATTTTTGCAGTTGCGTCAATTTTGGAAGGCGCCCATTATATTAACGGATCTCCTCAAAACACTTTAGTCCCAGGAATTGTTGTGCTAGCTGAAAAGGTAATTAAAACATTTTTATTACAAAATTAAACACAATAATTCAGAAAGGAGTATTTATTGGAGGAGATGATTTCAAATCCGGACAGACTAAAATAAAGTCGGCACTTGCAGAGTTTCTTGTCAACAGTGGTCTCAAGCCAGAAAGTATTGTGTCATATAATCACTTGGGTAATAATGACGGAAAGAATTTGAGTGAAGCACGTCAGTTTAGGTAATTTGTATCCATTTTTCCTGCGATCTTTTTCTATCATTTCTTTACTTTATATTTTTAGATCCAAAGAAATTTCAAAATCCTCTGTAGTTGACGATATGGTTGCATCAAATCAAATTCTATATCCCGATGGAAAGAAGCCTGATCATGTTGTCGTCATTAAATATGTTCCATTTGTCGGAGACAGCAAGAGAGCAATGGATGAATACGTTTGTTCGATCTTTATGGGAGGACTTCAAACAATTGCTATGCATAATACTTGTGAAGACTCTTTGCTAGCTACTCCACTGATTTTGGATTTGACCATTATTACTGAGTTATGTAGTCGAATCAAGGTATAACACTAATTTTTGCCCTGCAGCTCACCTTTAAAATCTAGCGATATCGTTGATACTTTCCAAATTTTACGCAGCGTACCGTTTGGTTTTTATACCGATGTTATATCACACCCACCAGCGATTTTAGGGGTTTAAAATTTTCCAGATAATTTTTTCCAAAAAAATTTTAATGGCATAAATTTGTTAAGTCAATGTCTTTTTACAGAGTGGGCCAAAAAATGAGACATTTTGAGATCTCAAAAAAATTTTTTAAATGACCCTCGAGAGAGCTTTTCTATGTTTTTGCCCACCCTGTATATTTAATTTTATTGTAACCCTTTTTTAGTACACTTCACCTTCAAATGATGGAAAATTTGAATCATTCAACTCGGTACTTTCTTTGTTGAGCTTGCTTTTAAAAGCCCCAGTTGTACCACAAGGAACTCCAGTCACAAATGCATTTAACCGTCAACTCAGTTCAATTACCAAATTATTAACAGTCTGTGCTGGAATCTCATCGGACAACGATCTCCAATTGGAATTTTTCACGAAGCTTTAAAAAAATTGACATCTTTAATTTAAGCATTCTTTATTTTATGATATATCTATGCATTCCAAATAAATTTATTACAGTGTTATTTCATATCTTCTAGAACGTTTAAAGCACTTAATCTTCCAGGACCTCCAGTTACTCCACCACCTAAAATTAATTTTTTCAGTAGAGAAGTGAAAAATAGCAATTTTATAAAGAAAATGTGCAAATTTGATATTTTGAAACCATATAATAAATAGTGAACGTATCAAGAAAACTCTCGAAGTGGAGAGCGAGTATAGAAAGAAAGACGAGAACGGCAACTCGTTACAGCGGTATATTCTGATGAAAATAAGCATAATTTAAACGGAGAAACTCAAATTCCGAAGAAAAAATCAGGAAAATTTCAGGGAAATTTTTTCATGCCTTGAAAATACGCGCAATCAATTCCTCGCCTAGAAAAACCCCTAAACAGCCGGTTTTTCGGCGAAAATTAGAATTTTAGTTTTTTTCGCTTCAATACACCCATTCCCTTTCCTGAATCAGGATCAGGGAAGCGTTTTCACGCTTCGGAAAAAAGCAATCGATTCCCCACATAAAATTACCCCTATAAAGGCCATTTTTAGAAAAATAATTTTCGGGTCAAAATTCATATAATCCGGGAACTTTCTGAACAACCAATACATGACTAAAAAAGTTTTTTCTTCTAAATTTGAGTTTCTCCTTGTAAATTATGCTTCATCAGAATATACCGTTGTAACGAGCAGTTGTTCCCGTGTTAAATAACTATTTGTTATACCTGGATGTGTACCACTTCCACATAAATAAAGACCTTTTATTGGTGTACTATAATTTGAATAACCTTTTATGGGCCTCAACCAATAAAGTTGATGTAGCGACATAACACCATGGAAAATGTTCTAAACTTATATAGCTGACCCATGATAAATTAAATTACCCCTCCACTCATATTAAAAATCCTTTCTAATTCAGGAGGTGGTAATACTTCATAACCAATAACACTTTTTGAAAAATTCGGAGCATGCACATCGATTTCAGAAAACACTAAAAAGTTAATTTTTTAAAAATGTATCCATTTGCTAGTTTTTTAACAATTTTTTAAATTTTGACACAAAAAAAAGACTTATTTCTTACCATGTTTAGCATATCTATCCTTCATTTCTTGATCCCAAACTCCATCTTTTAACTCATATGGTGTGTATTGAGTAAAAATCGAAGCCACGTGGCTGTTATCATCAGGAACTATTGTCCGATCTATGCTTGATGGTAGCACAAGCTCGATTAAGGTTCTATGAAATTCAAAATGTAATTTACCCTTTTTACAGTTTTACCCAATATAGCTACACTCAATCTCAAAAAATAAAAATTCTAAAAAATAGTAAAAAAGTTCACGCAGCCCTCGGGACTACGTACCGTTTGGCTTTTATATCGCCATTGTATCACACCCTCCCGCGGTTTTAGGGACCTAAAATTTTCCAGATAATTTTTTCAGAAAAGTATTAACGCCAAAATTTTGTTTAAATATGAACTTTATAATGATATATAACTTATGGGGGGTTAACTTTAAACCCCCTATGAAAATTTGAAAAATATTAATTTTTGAGTTTTGGTTGTTTTTTTATATTTAGTTGATACGTTACAACTATATGAAAAAATGATATATTCGGAAAGATCATGAAAAATGGAGCATTTTTTGTTTTTACGGCATGTTCTGAATCGTTGTAGTTTTCGAGATAATTGCCTTTGAAATTTTGAATTTGTGTACAAGCTCTTCGTTGTAATACACAAACTTTTTTGAATTTTTTGCGGAAAAATCGATGTTTGCATTGATTTTTTCAATTTTCATAAAATGAACATTGTAGCAATGTTTTATAGCTAAAAGAGACGAACAAAATGACACCAAAATTATCCAATTTGAACATTGTTTTGGGTTATTGAAACGAAAATTCTGATTCATGTTTTTGTTTCAATAACCTAAAACAATATTCAAATTGGATAATGTTGGTGTCATTTTGTTTGTTTCATTTAGCTATAAAAATTGCTACAATGCTCATTTTATGAAAATTGAACAAATCGATGCAATCGATTTTTCAGATACAAAATTCAACAAAGCTTGTGTATTACAATGAAGAGCTTGTACACAAATTCAAACTTCAAATGCAATTATCTCGAAAACTACAATGATTCAGAATATGCCGTAAAAACAAAAAATGCTCCATTTTTCCATGATCTTTCCGAATATATTATTTTTTCATATGGTTGTAACTGACTGGACTGGTCCTTTAAGACTCAATTTTGTTCCTTCTAACTAAAATTTTTTTCTAAATATTCACTGTTTATTTCAATACCTTTTTGAATATATTCCTTCTCTAAAATCTTCATAAGCTTGCTGAATAATGTTCATACTTTCACAATTTATATGAATATTTGCTTGGTGATGTGGCATTGGGTTTTTTCCAACATTAGGACGACATGTAAAATTAGGCAATTCTTTTAGTGCAACTAAACTTTATTGTTTTTCAACATCTAACTTTTTTACCATTAATTTTTGTAACAGGCGTTGATGTCAAATCAGTCGTTTTTATATGTTTTAGAAAATGTCCGCTTAGGTGTTCCTATAAGAGAACAGTTATTAATTGTTCTAAATTTCATACGGGTGATAATAGATCTAAAAATGTGATTTTTGGAGTTGCATTTGATAGAACGATGTTAGCATGTATTTCTTTTCCATTTAAAAGTCGAACTCCTCTGGTATTACCATTTTCTACAAAAATTTCTTTAACTTCCTAAAATATTTTTTATTTAAAAAATAAAGCCGGGAGGCCGAGCGCTATGCGTTCGGATGGAATCTCTGAGGGTGACTTTGAGCGGCATTTCATAATATATTTTTATTAGTATACCCATAGGTATATTCTCGAATATCAATACACATATGAGTATAGATGGCATCCCTGCACGGTCGTGGAAATTTCTTTGAGGGATATACCTCCCTTAAAAGCGGTGTCGATCCGCGACAGGGAGGCTATAGCCCCTAGCTCCTTGGCTACATCTATGATAGAGTATATGGCTAAAACGAAAATTAGAAGGCCATTTTTTAAAAGGAATGTAATTTTTAGTGATACTACTTGTCAGAGATTGACCATCTTACTTACGCATTCTGTATAGAGCTCAGCTCCAAAACTTTGAGCTGCACTAGCTATGGCATTTGATACACTTCCCATTCCACCATAGACTATGCCCCAAACTCCCGGGATTTCGCTTACACTACCAATAACATAGTTTAATAGTACATAGCTAAAATATTTTCGGCATTGTTACTATTTATCTTAACAAATACCCAGTTCCATCATTATATGGTCCATAAGGAACGCCAATAACTCCATCATATGATAAAGTTCCTTTGATAATATCATTTTCAAACCATCTATTTAAAACCTTTGCTACTGAAGTAAACATAACTTCTTGAAGGGTTTTAGCATCGTTTATGCTAATATGTTTCACTTAAAAAATTTCCAAAATTAACTTTCAATTTTACTCACTAGATTTGTAAAAAGTATACAACTTTTTCAAATTTTGCAGTTTTGATCTACTGGAATCCAAATTTAAAGGTTCTTGATCATAAATTCCTTCGATAGTTTTTCCAATGCACATCATATAGTCTTCATATTTTGGAAATGCCTAAATAAAAAATTGTTATAAAAAAACTAAAATACCGTATTTACTCTAATAGAACCCCATGGGGTTCTATTTTTCGATCGGTTTCTAGGGTGGGGTTGCATTAGAGACTGGGTTTCTATTAGAGACTGGCGTCATAATTTTCGATACAGAAATTTTGAAAAATTTATTTAAATGTAATGGCCACCCATTATCTCTTAGCCTAAAATTTTTGTGATTTTCCCAAAAATGAAGGCCTCTCGTTATGTTTTTCCCAAAAAATATAAAAAAAGGTTTCAAATTTCTTATTTTTCATTTAGAAAACTTTAAATTCTGGGTACACTACTGCGGTTTGGATTGATCCACCTATCTTGAAGAAGTGAAATGGGGGGGGGGTTATATTAGAGACTGGGGTACTATCTTCCGAGTGGTCTCTAAAGTGGGGTTCTATTAAAATAAATATGGTAATGTACCTCTGCATCTCTTTTAGAAAATTTAGCAATTTCTTTTAAATTTTCTTCCATATTAGAGCCTAGCAATAAACTTTCTTTAGAATTTCTAATAGGGGTGAGTGAAAATGGATTTTGAACATGAAAGCGCAAACCATGGTCCTAAATTGTTTACTTTTATTATCTTTTAATATTAAACGAAAAATGTCTGTTTGTGCCACCGAATTTTGTAACCTTAAATCCAATCCCATTACGACTTATATTTTTGGAAAGAGCTCGGTGAGAGAAGAAAAACGACACCAAAACCGTGGTGGTACACCTTCTGAAAAAATTAAAAAATCAATTTTTTCATTTTCACATTTTATGCTTTAATGTGTAGTCAGAAATGAAAATTGATTTGTTGATCTGCCTTTATGGCCCAATTTGTATAAGCGTTAGCTTTGCAGTCATGAAAGGAGCAGGTTCGATCCCCACTGAAATATTTTTTATATTTAAGCTGCTTTCAAACGTGTTGAAAAATCTGTTAAAAAATTTTTCAAAATCAGAGGCATGACCCTCTCAGAGGGTCATGCCTCTGATGAAAAGATATGTCGATCATTGGCGGATCACCATTCGTGGTGTGAAGGGGTGATACAGGCGCAGAAGCTATCTATGAACATGTCATTTCAGCACAATAATAATGCATAGGCGTTGCGGCGGTGATGCTTCAAATAACCCGTTTATGTGTCTTGGCCGCTGACAAGACTTATTTCGATAAGAAATGGGGAAATTTTGGTAAAAAGAGAAATTTTGGTAAAAATAGAAAAATTTGAGTAAAAATGGGATAATTTGAGTTAAAAAAGGGAAAATTTCGGTAAAAAAGGGCAATTTCAGTAAAAAAGAGAATATGTGCGATGGGGTCAAGATGAGATGATAAAAAATAAACTTAAGCATTTGAACCTCTATTTAAAAATTTAAAATCCATTTTTTTAGAACTAGACGTTGCATCAAAGGCCGAGCCCCTGAGCGCCAAGGCGTTTGGTCTTCAGGTTTCTGTAATACGGCATTCCCAGAGAATCTAGCTGTCCCCAGGTTCTGTTATTAAATCTTCAAAAAAACCTTTAAACGAAGTTCTTGCATAACTATTGGTCTAAATAAGCCTAATAAATAAGAAGCTCTGGAAAATTTAAATCCTGGAACAATTTCTTCTGTTACTGCAGCACCACCAAGCACATGCCGTCGTTCTAATACACAAACTTTCTTTCCTGCTTTAGCCAAATAAGAAGCCTAAATGCAGTTTTTCTAATTAAAAAAATGAAATCTCTACCGCTGTTAGCCCATTATGTCCACCTCCAATAACAATAGCATCATACTTTTTCTTTATGTCAGATGCATTTTTAGTAAAATTCCTTGAAAATTTTAATCTTATAGGAATAGGAAAGGTTAAACGTATAGGCATTATTATAATTTTGATGTATGGACCTAACCTTCACCTTCAAGGTGCTCTGCAGTAATATCTTATCACTAATAAAATCATCGTTTAAAAATAGCATATAATATTATTCGCATCATTATTTGGCCTAATTCGATAAGAAGAAAATAATGGAATTCTGCACTTGTAAGAATAAAGTAAAAAGGATTTGCTTAATTTTAGAAAAAAATTGAAGGAAAATCTTTTTTTCTCTTCTAGTTATGACTATTTTAATTTTATGCCTCTAAAAGGAGCAAAATGGTCACCCTGTGTACAGGGTGGTCCAAAATTACACGGACTTTTTTAAAACTTTTTAAGAATCAATGAATAATATCAAAATGTAACCAAAACAATTTGCAACATTAAAACAAACAAATTCATTCAAAATGACCGCCATTCGATGCAATTACCGCGTCAAGGCGTCTTGACCAGTCGTCAATGGTTCTATTAATCATCCCTTGATCCAAATTTTCGAATGCTTCAGTGATCGCTTGGTTCAGAGACTCGATCGAATTGTGTGCTTCTGCATTCACTTGAGCTTCGAGGATACTCCAAATGGCGTAGTCGAGTGGAAGTCTGGAGATTCATTTCGAAAGCGATTTTTTAGATAATGAACGTAAGTCCATCAAGAAAGTAGAAAAGTTCGTGTAATTTTGGACCACCCTGTACAGTGTATCTAAAAATTATGGCGACATTTTTTGGTTTCAATTAAAGGACTACGTCTGCGGAAAAAAGTTACCTTTTGTTGATACTCATAAAGTTCATGCAAAATGGAGCATTTTTTGTTTTTGCAGTAAATTCTGAATCGCTCACGTTGTCGAGAGAATTGCATTTGAAGTTGATGATCTGAAATTTTGGGTATTACAGCGAAAACGTGTACATGAATGTTTCTACAATAATGTTTAACTTCTTGTTTTTTTCTTTATATAACTTGTAGTCATAGTTTACCAATAGGGGGATACACCGGACCCTCAGGATGGATAGATGAATGGCCTTTCAGGGGGGTACAAGGGGAGTACATGATAAAATTTTCAAAAAGTTATATGATGAATGAATTGGAAGGAGGAGGGTACACGAATCCTCATGATGGATGGATGAATGACTATAAAGGCGGAAGGTCCGAGGATGAGTGATGAGGGGGGGGGGAGAGGGTACTGTACCCCCCCCCCTTTGGTAACCTATGCTTGTAGTTATTAATATTTACGATCATATTGTCATAATATAGTCACGCTAAAAGCGTAATAAATTAAATTAACTTGAATCAATTAAAAATTGTTTATTGAAGATAATTTTGAATAATCGCTTAATAAAAAGCTTTTAATTGATGTAAGCTAAAAATTATCGTAGAAACATTCATGTACACGGTGTCGGTTTTGTCGTAATACACAAAATTTCAAATCGACAATTTCACCCGCAATTATCTTGATAACTTGAGTGATTCAAAATTTACTATAAAAACAAAAATGCTCTATTTTGCATGATTTTTCCAGACATCAACAAAAAGGCAACTCTTTTCCACTCATAGTGATTCTTTAATTGAAAAAAATCGTCATAATTTTTAGACACCCTATATTATTTTAAAACTTTTTAACTTCATTTATTGATACTATTTAAAATAAAAAACTTTCCTTTTTGGTAAATCAAAATTTTTATGGTATGTTTTGTAATATTTTTATCTTTCATAAATGTCAGTCTTGATGGAACTTTCTTCCATCAAACTTACCATACATCTTAATTTATTGACGCAAATTTAGCGATTCTGGGTACTTATAAATGTAACAAAAGACGTAATAAAAATAAAACAGTAGCAAAAAGGTCCCCAAACTGGAAAGTGAAAGTATTGATTTATTTGGTTCTAAACCACAACTTTTGATCAATTCAATCGCTTTTTTCGAAGTGTCTTCATCATGTATAAATCTATTTTTCTATTGACTTTATTCTTTTTGCTTTTAAATCAAAGTTTCTGTGACTCTAATGAAGAAGAACTAACTTTAGGTAATTTCAAAAAAGTAAAAAAAAGAGATTAAAAAGATTGTATTCACTTTTACCAATAGGTGAATGAATTGATGGAACCTTAGTGAAAAAATGTCTAGTTCCCCTTTATATTTTGCTTAATTTCGAAAAACAAAAATTTTTTTTACAAATTAATAAAAAATTTAAACCATTTATTGACAGTTTTTTAATTATGTTTTCTTTAAAAATTTAATTCCAATAAAAATCACCTCCTTTATTACTTCCAAAATTTGATCACTTCGCACCCCTTTATATTCGGAATCTGCATTTAAATAGATTGATATGGATAACTTTTAGCTGATGATGACGGAGATGATTCTTCTGAGCAAAATGAAGAAATAAAAGATTCACCTTATGCTAAGCAACATGAAGAAGATGAGGAGGAGAAAAAAGAAGATAAACAAGTTGCTCGATCACCAAGCATTATTGACATAAAAATGGCATCAATAGCTTTTGGCATCGCCCTTATTTTCCTAATCTGTCTCTGGGTTGTTGTATTGCACATAACAGNTTTTGAGCAATAACTTTTTCCGAAGCTGGGAGTCGAACCCAACTCCATTGTAGTTTTAAAAGTGAGAAGTGAAAAGTGTAAAAACTTTTGGAACACCCCAATATTGCCAATGTTTCTATGCATAAAATAGAAAATTGTTTGAAAAATTGCACATTTAGTTATCAGATCCTATAACTAGGCAAGTAAAATCTTAGACAAATTATTTTTCTATTTTTTATCAAATTTAAAAATTGTACTGATTTTTAGCACCAAGCATTATTGACATAAAAATGGCATCAATAGCTTTTGGCATCGCCCTTATTTTCCTAATCTGTCTCTGGGTTGTTGTATTGCACATAACAGGATACAATAAAATCAAATTCCCAACAAGAAAGAAGGTCATACTTTGTGGAAATAATAAGAAACTTCCTCTCCTCCGAGATGTTGAAGCTCCAGCTCGATCTCAAGATCCTTTAAATGATGTTAATTTCACAGCATGGAACCAAAAATATAACGAAGCGACGAAATTGCAATGGACGAATAATAAACTAAATACTCTTTCTGCCAAATCTTCGAATTCGAACGGTTCAAATCTGAGATAAATAGGCAAAACTTTACATATATTTTTGTACTATTTGTAAATATAACGACCAAAATTCGTTTTAGACTTAAAATTTTATCTAATAAAATTAGACTAACTCTATAACTAAATCTAAGTTTTAGTAAAAATTTCATTTCATCTCTTCTAAAGCTTTGAGAGCACCTAGTCTTCCTGGACCACCAGTAACACCTCCACCTAAAAATCTTTTTATTTATCCCTACATATAAATTTTTGGCCATGGGGTGGGGAAGAAAGTAAGAAAAAAGAGAAAAAAAGTAAAGAGGAGACAGGGGGCCGAGCGCCTTCGGCGCTCGCGTTTTCCCCGAGTGACACACCCGAGCGACGTTTCCCGTTAAAAATGTAAAAATTGGATCAGTTATTACTAATATTTTTTATCGGGGATTAGTTATTACTAAACTTATGGAATTTAAAAAAAGGTAAAAAATTGAAAAATTTTTTGTCTCCGATTTTGGTGTCAATCGTCTTCTCTCATCACCCCCTACAACTTTTGTTTTATCGTCCGCAGTTTAAATCGACTGTTCCCGAGATTGACAGACAGGCATTACACGTTTAATGTATTGGGTTGTTTCAAAAGTTCGTGGAATTTTATCATAATTTTCGACCCGAAAAGTTTTTACTAAAAATGATCCATATAGGCATAGGTACACAAGTAGGAGGGAGAAGAATCTCACGATACGACATGTTTTCGACCTTTTTTGGTTGACGCGCTCCGCAGGTCAAAAATTTTTGCAGAAAATCCTTATTTTTTAGTTTTAAAAAAGCACCGCAAGCGATAATTTTTTCCTTTTGGAACAACCCAATAGTAGGATAGGGAGAGTATCATAAAACCGTTGCTCATACCTGGATGTGTACTACTACCACACATATAAAGTCCTTTAATAGGTGTTTTATAATTGGCAACGTTGTTCATAGGTCTCAGCCAATAAAGTTGATCTAGTGACATAACACCATGGAAAATGTTCTAAATTTGAAACATTTTTCAAAATTTATGGTCAACATACTCCTCCAGTCAAATTAAATGTCTTCTCCAAATCAATTGGCGTTAGAACTTCATAACCAACAACACTGCTAGAAAAGTTGGGAGCATAAGCATCAATTTCAGAAAACACTATAAAAGGTAATTAGGCGATAAAATTAAAGGGAAGGGGGTGCATTTTGCGACCATTTGGGAGAAACAAATTTTTTTCGTAAAAATGACTCTATTGGGTAAAATCATGCGAAAAATCGATTGTGCGCATTCCCGAAGCGTGAAAATGCTTCCCTGATTCAGGAAAATAGATGTGTGTATTGAAGCGAAAATCGAAAAATTTCCAAATTTCTCCCTCAAAATCATATTTCTGGGGATAATTTCATGTGGGGAATCGATTGCGCGCATTCCCGAATCTTGAAAATGCTTCCTTGACCCTGATTCAGGGAAAGCATATGTTGGATTTTCGCTTCAATACACACTTTTATTTCCTTGAATCAAGGTCAAGGAAGCGTTTTCAAGCTTCGAGAACGCGCGCAATCGATTCCTCGCATGAAATTACCCCAGAAATGTGATTTTGAGGAAAAAATTTGAAAATTTTTCGATTCTCGCTTCAATAACACTTCTATTTCTCTGAATCAGGGTCAAGGAAGCATTTTCACTCTTTGGGAATGCGCGCAATCAATTTTTCGCATGATTTTACCCCCAATAGGGTCATTTTTACGAAAAAATTTTTCCTCCCAAATGGTCGCAAAATGCACCCCCTCCCTTTAAAAGGAAAAAGGAATGGAGCGTATGCCTTGTGGAACTATTAATCCTAACTCGATTTTTTAGCATTACCTAATTTTGCATATTTATCTTTTGTCTCTTGATCCCATTCTCCTTTAGCCAACTTATATGGTGTATATTGCGAAAATATTAGTCCGACATGACTGTGCTCGTCTGGAACAATCGATCGATCAACACTAGACGGTAATGTCAGTTCAATGGCTGGGCTAAATTAATCATATTTATGTTTTTTAGTATTCGTACTGTTTCGAATATTCTCCTCTTTCATAATCTTTGAATGCATCGTCAATAACTTGAATATTTTCGCAATTGATATGAATAGTGGATTGATGATGCGGCATGGGATCTTTTCCAACATTAGGTCTGCTAGTAAAATTTGGGAGTTCTTTCAGCGCTACATTAATTTTTGTTACTGGTGAAGTGTAGTCAACAGTTTTTGCTCGTGCTAGGAAATCTCGGCTAAGGTTCGACTAAAAAATTTGATTGAACTTCATTGTTATTGGATGGTATATTATCTTACCTTGTCCAACAAATCCAAAAATGTAACTTTTGGAGTTAAATTTGAAAGCACAGTTTTTGCATAGATTTCTTTACCATTTTCAAGTTTTACCCCCTTGGCAATACCATTTTCCACCAAAATTTCTTTCACTCCTTTTTCAGTATATAATTCGGCACCAAACCCTTTAGCAGCTTTTGCAATAGACTGAGATACACTTCCCATGCCCCCATAAACAATACCCCAAACGCCTGCTTTTCCGTCAAGGCCGCCCATCACATGGTGAAGCAAGACATAACTATAAAAATTTATTATAAAATTAAAAAATTATTGAAGTACCCAGTTCCAAGAGAGTGTGGTCCAGCGGCAAATCCTATAACGCCATCTGTTGCAAGTGTGGCTTTCAATACGTCACTTTCAAACCATCTATCCATAATTCGAGATATAGGTGTCGTGAGTAGTTCATAAAGGTCTTTAAGGTTGTCCATTTTAACAGGTTTTACTAAAAAAAATTTAAACTTAAAGGACCAGTCCAGTAATTTACAACGATATGAGAAAATGATATATTCGGAAAGATCATGAAAGATGGAGCATTTTTTGTTTTTACGGCATGTTTTGAATCGTTGTAGTTTTTGAAATAATTGCGTTTGAAATTTGAATTTGTGTACAAGCTCTTCGTTGTAATACTTTTTTGAATTTATGTATTACAACGAAGAGCTTGAACACAAATTCAAAATTTAAAACGCAATTATCTCGAAAACTACAACGATTCAGAACATGCCGTAAAAACAAAAAATGCTCCATTTTTCATGATCTTTTCGAATATATCATTTTTTCATATGATTGTAAATTACTGGACTGGTTCCTTAAAGGAAAAAATCTAAAATAAACAAATTTTTAGAGACCTTGACTTAAATGCGGTGTTAGTATTTCATTTCAGGAGAAGGGAATTTTATTTTTAAAATTTTCATGAGAAAAATTGAGATCTTTTTAACGAAAAAATTATCGAAGTCTATTCACTATGTGTATAGAACAAGGATTATATTTGAACTCAAAACTTACAAATTTTATAATAGCTATATAACTTTTGCAATGCTTCCATTTTTGATGCGTCAGATTCTAAATAAAACGGCTCTCTGTCAATTAAACCTTCTATGCTTTTAACAATTTCTTCCATACGGTGCTCATATTTTGGGTATTCCTAAAATGTCATTTTAATTTTTAAATAACCTAAATTTTTTACTTCTGCATCCTTTTTCGAAAATTGAGCTATTTCTTCCTGGTTTTTCTTCATGTCCAAATGTCCGATTAACAAACTTTTATTAGAATTTCTTAGCGGTGTAAAAGATGAAGGGTCTCTTATATGGTAGCGTAATCCATGTTCCTATAAAACTTTATTATGTGATGATTTTATTCTTTATCGAACCTTAAGTTTTAAATCTTCCATGACTTGTGGCCGAAACAAGCTCAATAAATATGAAGCCCTTGAAAATTTAAACCCCGGAACAATTTCCTCTGTTACTGCAGCACCTCCCAAAACATGTCTTCTCTCTAATACACAAACTTTCTTTCCAGCCTTGGCTAAATAAGCAGCCTAAACATATTCATATACAGGGTGGCCAAAAAAAACTGCACTTTTGCAATTTTTTGCCAAAAAAAATTTTTTTTAAACTTTTTTCAAAATGACCCTGTGGAGGGTTTTTCTATACGAGGAATCGTTTGCGCGCATTGAAAAATCTTCAAAACGCTTCCTTGACTATGAAATCGTTAAAAAAATTAGAATTTTTTCAAACTTTTAACGATTTTATGGTTAAGGAAGCGTTTTGAAGATTTTTCAATGCGCGCAAACGATTCTTCGCATAGAAAAACCCTCCACAGGGTCATTTTGAAAAAAATTTCTAGCAAAAAATTGCTAGAAAAATCGCAAAAGTGCAGTTTTTTGGCCACTCTGTAGATAAAAACAAACGATCTGCAGCCCGAGGGGCTGTGTAAAGTTTAAAAAATACCGCTGTTAGTCCATTATGTCCTCCGCCAACAACAATAGCATCGTATTGAGTTTTGAGTTCAGAAGTTTCTGATGTCAAATTTCGAGTGCTATTCAGAAGCTTATTACTACACGATTTTAGAATTTTAGTATTAGTTTTCATATCTAATTAAAAATGTATTGTATAATATCCTAAATTAATCAATAAACAAGGTAAGAAAAGAACGATAAGACATTAAATAACCTATAAGTTTTCTGTGAAAAGAAGAGGCCAAAGGTCAACACGGTTTATTTGTATAAAAAATATGGATTTGATTATTGATCACTTGATTATTGATCCAAATTGACTGACTTTATGAGTTCCATTTCTTATCATTTTTAAGCGAATATGTTAACGCCTTAAAAATCTACCAATTTTGCTCTGAACCTCACGGCGGCGTGAAAGGGGGAGTAAAAGTGTATCATCTCGGAAATGGTTCGAAATGAAGTTGTATGGGGGGTTTTTGGACCCGCTGAATCGATTCCCGGTGTTATTTTCAGTGTGCAAGTTCAGGAAGTGGGACTTTTGGCGGGGCCCCCTTATAGGAAATAGCCCCTAAAGAGAAGTCCCAGGGTTTTTTTAAAAATCTTTTTCAAATCGCAAAAATAACGCCGGGATCGTGTTCTACGCCCTCAAAAACCCCCCAAAAACACTAAACATGTCGACATTTATAAAAGTTAGACTGTAGAAAAAATTTCCTAGGGGTGACCCCACTTGGCCCAAGGGTGCCCTATTTGAAGTTACATGTTTTCGTTGTAATTTTCAAACTTTTTAAAATGTTTTTTCGCTAAAAATCGTAATTTTCAAACGCGAATATCTCGAAACTGAAATTTTTTCAGACTATATAAAGAAAAAAATGCTCCATTTTTCTTGAAATTTCCGAATATATCATTTTTTCATATGATTGTAAATTACTGGACTGGTCCTTTAAAAAATTTCCTGGTGGTGACC
The DNA here is from genome assembly GCA_900406225.1 of Acrobeloides nanus. Taxonomy (NCBI): domain Eukaryota; kingdom Metazoa; phylum Nematoda; class Chromadorea; order Rhabditida; family Cephalobidae; genus Acrobeloides; species Acrobeloides nanus. Next base: position 10,212 of record OZJO01000801.1, on the reverse strand, counting down.
CCACCTGGCCCCCTAGTAACGAGTACAACTTTTTATAGGAAAAAGCTTTTTACTCAATTCTTTTTTTATCCGCTAGAGTAGGGGCGAAAGTACACCGCTGAGGTTTTTTTTCGTCATCGCGTGTCAAAGTTATTTTTTTGTGGCGAAAAAAGTGCCAAAAATGGCTATTTTTTTGTAAAAAACCGAATTTTTCTATGTTCTGAACACAATGAAACCGCAGAAAAAAACCTCAACGATGTACTTTCGGTTATGCTTAGTAAATAAAAAAAGAATTGAGTGAAAAGCTTTTTCCTATAAAAAGTTGTACTCGTTACTAGAGGGCACCCTTGGGCCAAGTGGGGTCACCCCTAGGAAATTTTTTCTACAGTCTAACTTTTATAAATGTCGACATGTTTAGTGTTTTTGGGGGGTTTTTGAGGGCGTAGAACACGATCCCGGCGTTATTTTTGCGATTTGAAAAAGATTTTTAAAAAAACCCTGGGACTTCTCTTTAGGGGCTATTTCCTATAAGGGGGCCCCGCCAAAAGTCCCACTTCCTGAACTTGCACACTGAAAATAACACCGGGAATCGATTCAGCGGGTCCAAAAACCCCCATACAACTTCATTTCGAACCATTTCCGAGATGATACACTTTTACTCCCCCTTTCACGCCGCCGTGAAACTTTTCGCAATATTATAGTTAACCAATGATTTAATCCAATTAACAAATTTTCTCGAATTAACAAATGATTTTCTCGAATTTTCGCGTCGATATACAGCTTTTCTCGAACCCAAGGAATTTAATAAATGTTAATTTCGGATTCCCCGCACATTTTTACCCCAAAAGGGGTCGTTTTTAAGCAAAAATCGCATTTTTGCGACTTTTCGCTTCAATACACAATACGCCTTCCCTGAATCAGGGAAGCGTTTTTTCGCTTCAAAAATGTTAAATTGGGATTCCCCGCAAAGATCCCACACGTTGACAAATAAGTAGTTTTTTACTAAAAAAAATTCGAATATATAGGTGTGACTCAAGCTTCTCATTATCCAACTATGGAATTTAATATTTTTGCTCATGCCTTGAATGCAGCGCTAATGGGATTATTATTGTTAAGCATGATTTCCTTTGGATTACAAGTCAGCTTTGCTTTTATTTGTTTTTATCGAATTTTTAAATATAGATATGGTTCTTTGTTATAATACGACGATGTTATCGATATCTCTATAGAATTTCTGAAAAATCTGCTATTGGACACGACAACAAAGTTCGAATATAACAACAATTGCAAGATTATCACACGTTCATGTTCATGCAAGATTATCTTGTTCATATTTTTTGCCATTTTTTGACGTTTATGTTTTTTTGTCATCATATTTTGAGTGCTTCATGGCCAAATTTATGAATCACTAATAAACATAAGCAATCTATCAGATAAGATTTTACTTTGTAAAAACGGCACTTATTCGGAATCTCCCTCTGGGCCCACAAGAGGAGCGTTCCGAATAAGTGCCGTAAAAACTATTATAAAAAGTTATATTGGACGGTTACTGTTGTGCCATATGCACTCCAAATTTCTAGTCTTTAATATAATTTGTATTTATGAGTAAAATATAAATAAATTGCCATTCCTCAGAAGTATCCTTTGTTTAGTGGGATGGATATGGAGAGTGGCTGTACGACGACAACATAGACATCTTTTGCCAGAGACTTCAAGAAGCGGCGCGCTGGCAGAATAAGAAAATCGATGGCTGTATGGCAATTCAATACGTACACGTAAGTTTTTTTGCCTTTTTTGAAAAACTATATCCTTTTTTCTAGATGGCAGATACTGAATTTCGCGCTCATATATCAGATAATGCGATGGCCCTCCAAGTTATCTACGGCCCAAAACGAACTGCGCACTTCATCCTTCTCGAGTGGACGCCGGAAGAGCGCACCGTTGTAGTCTACGACAGCCTGATCTCAACAATAGAGTCGATTGAAAATACGCTTAGTTTCCCTTTAACACCGTTAACTCGCACTCATCGATCGTTTAGCTCACCAACACAATTCGATCGCAGATTATCGCCATTTTTAGTCATCTATACATGAGTGAGACGATTCCCATTTGAGTTGAGCGGCATATTCCAATCCAGCGAGACGACTGGTCCTGCGGTCTACGAGTTCTCGGCTTTCTGACTCGGCGTGCCTTTGGTCTTCCGGCTTATGCGCAAGTTTTATCTCTGATCATTTTCGAACGCACCTTTGAACTTTTTTTCCAAGGCTGGCAATTGTAAAAAATAGATTTTTTTGTTGATTTTTCGATCATCTTGGATAGGCCCTTGTCAGGATCGATTAACCGATCTTGGGAATTCATAATCGGTTAACCGTCTTTGAGTCGATTGAATCTCGTGAACGTTTGCAAATTTTAATAACTACAAATATAACATTGTGTATTATCACAAGGTTGATTTGTCCATGTTCCGTCATTTGCATTTAAAACAACGCATTCTGCTGTTGAATCAGATGTAGGATATCCTAAAAAGTGATTCATTTTTCTAATATTCTAACAAATACCATTTTTCCAGTTTCTATAAGTCGACGTATCATAATTAGTCCAAAGCCAAGTATTTGCAATAGAATCACTTTTGAATAAGCCTATATAAAATCCAGTACAACTGGGATAAGCATTTTTGGCATAGGCTAAAAATACAATTTATTCAAATACTCGAGAAACAGCAAACCTAACAAATCGGAATTCTCGAAGGCACTACCAACTGTGACTAGAGTTCCATAAGAGTTTATTCCACAATTTGTCTGTGCGGCATTCCCAGATAAAGGAGATCCAAACGCTTCATAACACGTTGTATTCTTAACTTTTGATGTGTATCCTTTTGTGCATACTAAAAATTGGTTATTTTGCGAAAAATCGCCTTCCAACCTGGATAGTTATCTGGCAAATTCGGTGGAGAATCTCCAAGAACAGTTGGGATAAGCTAAAAAAATTTCTATTCAAACATTTTTTATGCATACTTGATTATAAACTATTTGATCTTTATATCGATATCCGGTTTTCATACTAGAAATGTTGTTAAACTGAAAATATTCAAGTGCTGTATTGTTCATAGAAGTCGTTTTTGTCCAAGATCCGTCTAGTGTCGGCTTACTATAAAAAGAATAATTGTAATAAAACAAATTAATATACCCATATTTTGCAAAAGTTGCCCATTTTTCCTGAATGGAGTTGGCTAAATCTTGATCTGTCTTAGTCCAATTAGCATTGTCACCATATCCGAAAAGATAAGGGATTTCACAAACATGTGGGACTGCTAAAAAAGAAATATGAAGTTTAAGAGACTTGAGAATTCCAAGTTTCAAGAAAAAAAAGTGTAAGTGGGCAAAAACTTTTCATGACGCGCATCATGATACGCGTTATGACACTGAGATGTGTGGACACTAAAGGATGCGCGTCATGACGCGTATCATGATGTGTATCATGGCGCGTGTCATGACGCTGCATCATGACGCAGTATCATGATTCGTGTCATGACGCTGCATCATGATGCAGTATCATGATTCGTGTCATGACGCGCATCATGATACGCGTTATGACGCGCGGAAACGATATCAAAAATTAGCCGAGATTAAATACTAGATATTCGTCAATTTTTTTTTGCACAACCTTATCCAAAACTTTTTTACCAAACTTCCAGATCCTGCTGAACAGCTCGATTGAAAACTTACGGTGCCAGTTTGGTAAAGGGTTGCCACGGTCATTTAAAACAGAAGACCAGACAAATTCATAAGTATAAACGTTTGGATTCTTATTCGCTAGATAATATTCTATATCTCGGAGTGAGCCTTTAGTGAAAAACGCGGGAGTTCCGACCTAAAAAAGTTTCAAAAAATCATCATCAAAATTTTTCTTACATCGATGATAAACTGCAACCATGCCAAATGATCATCGTCTTTAGTACCAGGCTGCAAATAGTTGTCTTCATAGATTTTGATAACTGCTTGTGTTAGATTTGTCCCATTTGTTACAAACCACGGTTCAAATTCCCTGGCTACCCTCGATTCCATATTTTCCCTCGTATAATAAGTTAAATTGGGATTTTTGATTACGTTAGCGACCTCTAAAAAGAATTGAAACAGAAAAATACGAGTTGTTACCTCCGTAAGCTTGCTCATCCTTACAATTTCCTATAATAGCTGGGATATTGGGACGATTTTTCCATAAATTTTGAGGATTGCTCGGTAAGAAATAGTTATCCTGAACCATATTCCAACAGACATGATTCGGGGATCCTAAGGCTAGCTAAATTCAAATTAGGTCCTATTAATTTGACTTTTTCAACCTGAGAAAAATTGATTCCATCTTGAACATCCATTTTCATCAAACAATCTTTTAAAGGGGCAAAATTTCCAGAATTCCACATCTCATCGGTATAATTACAAGCATATTTGGCCATAAGATAACTTGGTTTTGTTGGACCAACACTATCTTCGTAACAGGTTAAAACCGTGCCTGATTCCATGATCACTTGTTGGAACAGGTCTAAACAAGAAGTGAAAAGTTAGTAGTTGATTTAGACTACTTTGTGATAGTGGAGAATAAGTATGAGACGAGACAGAGTGTCCACCAGCAGATTGTCCAAATATTGTGATTTGATTAGGATCTCCCCCAAAATAGGAGATTTCTTCTTTGAGAAACTTAAGTGCTAACACCTAAACGACGACGTTCTTCAACACTCGAATTGATTTTACGGTGGTGTAATACTTGTGGACTGGGCTTTTACGGATGGTACTTTTGTGGACAGGACATTTGCGAGTGCTATGCATAAGTAAACATTAAAAAGTAAACATATAAAAAGTAAACAAAATGTTTACTTTTTAACGTTTACTTTTTAGCACTTTTTAGTTTACTTTTTATCACTTTTTTGTTTACTTTTATTGGGGGCCTATTTTTTTGGCACCAATATTCTGGATTCTGAATCTGGATTCTGATCCGGATTCTGAATGCGGATTCTGAACTCGGATTCTGATTCTAAATCCAGATTCTGAATCAAGATTCTGGATTCAGATTCTGAATTCGGATTCTAAATCTGGATTCTGAACTCGGATTCTGATTTTAAATTCAGATTCTGGATTCAGAATCCGGATCAGAATCCGAATCCAGAATCTTGATTTAGAATCAGAATCCGGATTCAGAATCCAGATTTAGAATCCCAATCTGGATTCAGAATCAGAATCTGACTCGGATTCTGAATTCGGATTCTGACTCCGGATTCTGAATCAAGAATCTGGATTCGGATTCTGAATCCGGATTCTGACTCGGATTTTGATTCTAAATCCAGATTCTGGATTCGGATTCTGAATCCGGACTCTGAATTCGGATTCTAAATCTGGATTCTGAACTCGGATTCTGATTTTAAATTCAGATTCTGGATTCGGATTCTGAATTCGGATTCTAAATCTGGATTCGGATTCTGAATCCAGAATCTTGATTCAGAATCTGAATTTAAAATCAGAATCCGAGTTCAGAATCCGGATTTAGAATCCGAATTCAGAATCCGGATCAGAATCCAGATTCAGAATCCAGAATATTGGTGCCAAAAAAATAGGCCCCCAATAAAAGTAAACAAAAAAGTGATAAAAAGTAAACGTTAAAAAGTAAACATTTTGTTTACTTTTGCATACTTTTTGGTTTACTTTTCATTAACTTTTTGTTTACTTTTTATATGTTTACTTTTTAATGTTTACTTTTCATCACCCCCCGACATTTGCGGACGGGGCGTTTGCGGACGAGACTTTTGCATGGTACTTTTGCGGACGGGCTTTTGTGGACGGGATATTTGCAGACGGGACGTTTGCGGGCGGACTTTTACAGATGGTACTTTTGCGGACGGGACTTTTACGGATAGTACTTTTGTGGACGGGACATTTGCGAACAGGACGTTTGCGGACGGACTTTTGCGGGCGGGATTTTTGCGGACGGGATGTTTGCGGACGGTTTTTGCGGACGGGATGTTTACGGACGGACTTTTGCGGACGGGACATTTGCGGACGGAGCGTTTGTGGACAGACTTTTGCGGACGGACGTCCCGTCCAAAAACTTCCCGTCCGCAAGTGCCACACCGCTCCGATTTTACCTGATCTAGCATCCCGAGATTTGGTGGAAACTCTTCTGTAAACGTTGTCATAAAGCCTAAAAAATTACTTGGTTTGATCGAGATGAAATTTGTTTACCTAGCCAACTCATTCTATATTGTAAACTAGCAACAACAACTCCTTTTGACACTAAATTTCGGACAATTGATTGCCATCCAAAATGTCCACTTCCAGTAGTTAAGCCACCTCCATGTATCCAGATCATTACAGGATATTTGGTAGTTGATGAGGCCTACAATTGTTTCTATACTCCTATCTCTACACCAAGGGCTAATAAAATATTTCACATTGTCAGCATCTTGTGCTCCGATTTTTCGGGGCACAAAACATACCATGTCCTAGCGTTTCAAGGTACAGTATCACTTTGTGATCACTAGGTCTTAACTAGTCGATTGAAGTCATTTTAGGGTAATTTCTATGAGAAAAACACGAATTTTCGGTCTAGAACTTGTGAAAAATTTATTTTGACCTTCAAAAATGCAAAAAAATACACTAAAATAGAGCTTTGACGGCTTCAAAGTCTCTCTCCATGGGGTACGTTCCTAAGTTGAACTGTACGGTCAAACGTACGGATCCATATTGATCACTGTCAACTGTGAACCGTACGGCTTCCCGTGGGCTTGTACGGTAGTACGGGTGGCCTACGGGGCAACAGGGAGCTGTACGGTTGACAGTGATCAGTACGGTTCAACTTTGGAACGCATCCCATGATCAGGAAAGGGTATTGACATTTTAAAACTATCAAAATCGTGTTTTTCGACTAGAGGTGGAAGAAAATCACCGGAAATTTGCTGACCGCTGTTCGACTGAAAAGTTCTTACATTTGGTGTAAATATACTAACATGTAGACAGTCTTCACTTATAGAATTCACATGAACACGAGGTTGTATACAAGCTGGTCGATAGTATGTTGCATTATAAGGACTAGTTCCTGGGTATTTCGTAATGGGAACCGGTCTCTGAATATTTGTGTTACTTTATATTAACTTAGAAACTTTACTTTATACCGCAACTCTCCAACCGGTGGGACAGCAAATGGTATTCCTAAGAAAAGATCAGCTTGGCCATACCAAACTTGACTAGTATCATTTCCTTGGTCAAAATGGAATCCAACTACAGTCCCTCGTGGAGTTGTGACAGTTATTGGAGGACCATATTCAGTGCATAATCCAGACTCATATAGAGAGACGACGAAAAATAGACAAGTTATTCGGGAAAGTTCCATCACGGAAAACCCCACCACATGTTAAAATGATTTTTTCCAGAAATAAACCAAATGCAAGAATTGTCAAAAAATTTTTGCTTAAGAACCATATCAATTCTATTTCGGCCTAGAAGATTTTCAACTATTCGGACTGATAAAAATAATTCTTTAAGTGCTTGTTACGTAGATTCAAGTGTGCTTTCGTTACTGATAATTACTCGTAGCCATATTTTCCATCCATAATACAATAAGTTCAACCATAAGATCCGTAGAACTGTCAAGAAAAATTTGACGCTTCTATGAACTAGGAATTTTACAGGGTGGCTCAAAAGTTCGTGGAGAATTTGATAATTTATAACAACCAACAAAAAACAACGAAGTAACAACGAAACTTGTTCAACATTTCCTCCCTGAGCTTCAATGCACGGAATCCGTTGATCCTAACATTGTCAAAAATTACTTTGAAGTTTTCAAAGTCGATTTTCTTCACCTTAACAAAAGGTTAGAAATTTAATTGTTGTATGAAAATACAGAGCTTTAGTCCCTCTAACACATACAAAAAACCGTATATAAAAATTATTTAACAGTGTCGAGATATTTGACTTTGAAGTTAATAGTCAAAAAATGAGGCAAAAACAAAATGATGCACCCGGGAATCGAACCCTCGACCTTCTGGCTGCTAGTCTAATGCGCTAACCACTACACCATCACCACATGGTGTAGTGGTAAGGTGAAGAAAATCGACCACATGGTGTAGTGGTTAGCGCGTTAGACTAGCAGCCAGAAGGTCGAGGGTTCGATTCCCGGGTGCGTCATTTTGTTTTTGCCTCATTTTTTGACTATCAACTTCAAAGTCAAATATCTCGCCACTGTTAAATAATTTTTATATACGGTTTTTTGCATGTGTTAGAGGGACTAAAGCTCTGTATTTTCATACAACAATTAAATTTCTAACATTTTGTTAAGGTGAAGAAAATCGACTTTGAAAACTTCAAAGTAATTTTTGGCAATGTTAGGATCAACGAATTTCGAAAATTTTTATCAACACTTATTCGGCCATTGTTCAGCTACAATTTAAAAAGACTGCATAGAAATTCGTTAGAGGGGGTGCGAGAACGACTAAAAACATTGATGTTGCATACCAAAATGAACGCTCTGTACCATCGTAAGCAGTTACCCGAAGGCCAAGACACAATGCAACGGAAACGCAATACGCGATGAGACATGCCAAAAAGATGATGCGACGTAACGCGATAGATAAAGATCAAATGAGAGAAAAGATGATTGAATGAAATTATAAGGAACAGGGTTTTCGCGCTAATATACAAAACAATTTAAAAAATAGAGAGATTATTCGAAATTGGCGCCGAATGAAACAACAGCTTTACACTTGAAGCAGAACCCAAGAACGATCTCCGAAGATTTTCGGCCCACGGCAACAAGTGGTCGCGGAGAACTTCCCGGTAGACTTCTTGGTTAATTTTCACGCCTCTTTCAATGAATATCAATGGAGTTTTTCCTTCAAACTTTATATAAAAACGGTATTTGTAAAGTGCTCACGAACTCTTGAATCACCCTGTAAAACATTATGCTATTTTAATCCATTGTCACTTGTATTGCCCTTGCAACAAAACCTCCTCGAATATCAATATTCTTTCAAAGTACACATAAAAATCTTATCAATGTACAAAACTTTGGGCACGTTATCTAAAATTCTTATCAACACGTACAAAACGTTGGGCACGATTCTACATCCGTCAAATGAAAATCAAAGAATCAGATTGTTCAATTATAGACATCACATGTATAAAAAAGAAAATTGAATTTTCAACTAACAAGGGACGTTACCAAAGTGTCACCCCCGACGTGGAGATAGTTGAGGACGGGCACTTGAGAATGAAACATTTGAGAATGGCTATTTGAGGACTTGACAATTGAGGACGGGCACTTGAGGACGGACATTTGAGGACGGCCATTTGAGAACGGGACATTTGAGGATGGATGCTATTTAGGGTCTAAAAAACATGTCCCACCTTTGTTCCTCAAATGTCCGTCCTCAAATTCAGGGAAATTAGTACATATTGGATTTTCGCTTTAATACACACTCTTATTTTCCCTGAATCAGGGTCAAGCAAGCATTTTCAAGATTCAAGAATGCGCACAATCGATTCCCCGCATGAAATTACCCCCAGAAATATGATTTTGAGGGAGAAATTTCAAAATTTTTCGATTTTCGCCTCAATACAAACATCTATTTTCCTGAATCAGGGTCAAGGAAGCATTTTCACGCTTCGGGAATGCGCACAATCGAGTTTTCGCATGATTTTACCCCTAATAGGGTGATTTTCAGAAAATTTTGAGAAATTTTTTTTCGAAAAAATGCCCACGTCATTTACGATTGCTCTTGTTTAGTAGTACCGAATTATATATCGACACGAAAACCCTGATTTTCACGGTAAAATTAAAAATTCATCCAAATTGACTGATTTTTTGTACTCGGCGGTTTTTTGACATGAGGAATCCGAATTTGACGTTATTTTTTTATTTGAATTATGCATCGACTCGAAAACCCTAATTTTCAGAGTAAGATTAAAAATTCTGCCATTAATCCTTAAAAGAATTGCCATCAGCCTAACTGCTAGTAGAATAAGTGTATTTTTTAGGTTGGTGGCATTTCTTTAAAGGGATATACCACGTTTGAACAGCCGTGACTCCAATTTCCTAACTTACAAATTCCTTCTGATTTTATTCGAAAACTCATAATTTAACAAATATATTCATTTATAATCATTTTTTACATTTTTTTGGATGTAAAAATTGTATAATTTGAGCAAAAATATCCATTTTTTATTCTATGTTCTTTCGGAAGAATATGAA
>OZJO01000800.1:1942-34201 GCA_900406225.1 Acrobeloides nanus | reverse complement strand
TTTTTATGGAGAATACAGAAATCGATTTCGCGCATCGAAAACCCTTCGTCTCCCAGGCCATGAAATATATGATTTTCATATTTTTCAATTATTTTCGGTAGGAATTCCTACTTGAAAATACGAAAATTGGAAATTTCATGGTCTGAAAGGCGTTTTCAAGGTTTTTCGATGCGCAATCGATTTCTCGCATAAAAATACTCCTGAGTCATTTTGGAGAAAATCTTTCGAAAAATTTTCGCCAAAAAATGACCAAATGGCGGTTTTTTTAAACACCTTGTACAATTTAAATTTTGCAAAGTCCGATCAATTGTTTCAATAATCAGATGCGGCTTAGTTTCTGCAAATCAGATTCAGCTGAGCATCTGAGGGCCGCCACTAATACGTTTGGACGGCTCTCTAACGGATTTTAGTTCACTAATAACTTCACTAATTCCGTTTGGAAACATCACTAATAGGCGTTCGGACGGACCCCGAAAAATTCAAAACCCTATTCGAAGCTGTATGCGAATTTTCAAAAATGCACTGTCTTGTCTAATTTTTTGTACTCGGGGGGTTTGGGTATGGGGAGCACGAATCCGAGAGAATTTTTCAATTTTGACCTCACGGGGTACCCCTACTGAAGGGTAAGGACATGCTCGGCATAACCTCAAAAATTTTTACATCCAAAAATTTAAGGAAAAAATCTCATTCATTTAGTGGAAAAAACTCGTATGTATAAGCAAATGCAATCAACAACAAATGTTGACGGTGCATTGATGAAATACCCTGTGCGTCTTGATGAATTTGAAACGGCAAGGATCGGCCGTGTGTCGACCTTGCAGTGTCATCTTTTTTGAAGGTTTTTGCAGAGAACACAGTTCTTTTAGTGAGCTATCAATTCGATATGTGTGAAGTAAACGTTTTCTGATGAAATAAAATATGTGTATGCAAAACTTTATTCGCATGTAAATATTATAATTACAATCATATTATTGAATTGGTGTAGCCAGACTCTCAGGAATAGGGGGAGGGGACAGATTAAATTTGTTTTGGCCACCTTTTGATTTTTTAAAAATAAGGGCACTTCTATAGTTTTGCTGAAATTAAAAAATTGGAAGTTGCAGAAAAATGGTTGAATCTTTTCAAAGGTGGAAATATCATAGTTCTCAAGAAACTAGTCTTTTCATTGTTGAGCAGCATTTTTACTGTTTGAAATACGAGAAAATTTTCAAGATGACCGCAAAACTATAGAAGTGCCGATTTTTTCGGGCAGGAACTACCCTTCCCCCCGAGCTACACCAACTGTTTTACTACACAAAATGCAAAATCAATAGACCGATACCATTTTTGTGACATTTAAACAAAATTTGTTCGACAAAAATTCGTATTTGCGTCGAAAAATGTATCGGCAAAAAGAAGAGACCATTTGAAAATAATCATAGAACAAGGATTGTCTCTATGCTAGACAATAATATTCCATTATAAACCCGTAATATAAATAAGAAATAAAAATGGCCTGATTGAGAAAGCATTAATTTATAGTAGTAGTATCCCNAGGATTGTCTCTATGCTAGACAATAATATTCCATTATAAACCCGTAATATAAATAAGAAATAAAAATGGCCTGATTGAGAAAGCATTAATTTATAGTAGTAGTATCCCGTTTTATATATAGTTATGGTTTTTCTTCATCTCCACCCAGAACATCCGTACTGTGATTTCCATTACCACCACTAGCACTTCGCCAAAATCTTTGCATGATCCTTGATGGGGATAATTTTCTCGATGGCCCAGGACTTGGTGATCTAAAAATGGATGAAGTATATAAAAATTGGGTACTTACTATTCTTCCCTGGGGGGGGGGGTTCTGCATAAATTTAGCCTTAGGCTAAGCCTAATCATAAACCAATGCCTCAGCCTTTTTTCAGTTTGGGGGAGGATAGTGCATAAGTACCAAAATTTGTCTATCCTGCTTACCGATTAACAGACTTTGATGAACTAGTGCTGGTCGTCACTGTCACTGTTGCCTTTGAACCACCTTCTGTATGACTTTCACCATTAGAAGATTGCCTTGCCAATGGACTAAGAGGCATTTGAGCCGAGCCTTTTCTTCGCTGGGCATCGGTTTGAATCGGTTGAATTGGCTGTTGGGTAGAGGTAGCCGTTTCTCCATTCCCTGTTGCTGCCATGAAGAATGATGATGCACTTGCTGTAGCTGCTGATGCATAGGGTGCCAAACGTTGAGCAACCTTATTCTTCAAGCCTTGGAAAGTGCTGGGCCGCTGTGGTTGTGGCGGTGGGGTTCTCGGCGGTGAATGTTGAGTTTCACCAGGTTGGATTGCACTTCCACGCCGTAATGACGGTGCTTTGACTTTTTCTTCGGAAGGAGGCTTTGTGATACTCTTTTTCGAGACTGCTGGTGGAGGCTCTTGTGCTAATGGGGACGTTGGCTGTGCTATAGATGATGAGATTGTACGTAAATGCGACGTTTCGGGCAGATTCGAGCCAAGACCAAAATCGGATAGCCTTTTATGAGCAGAAGATGAAGAAGCGCCGGAGATTTTATGTCTAGGTGGAGCTGTGGATGACAATGGGCTATGTGGCGATAGATTGTTCCCAGATTCCGTGTCGGGTACTTCCAACGTTTTCGACGAAACTCCATCTTGGCTTGAGACGGATCTCGGCATGAAAGTTTGCTTTTGTGAAGAAGTTCCTGGGACGATATCGCCGGCGCCACGCTTGCCACTCAAACGTCGTAATAACGATGATCCTTTCCTGGGCTTCTTATCAAGTGGGATTCTTCGTTGGGGTTTCCGAGGCTTCTTTCTCAACAGCTTGCCGACGGTTCTCCTCGCTTCTCCTTCTTTGATTGAAGTGTTTTGGAGGGGGGTCACGTGTAGGGTGATCTCATTCCCACATGATAACAAACGATGCATTAGCTGAGGATGCGTCATGTTGTGCACAGCTTGAGTATGGATATGGGTGATTAGATCGTTCTCACGAAGACCAGCTTCATAGGCAGGCGAGTTTTCTCGAACGGCGGAGACGATGTGCTCGATGGTGTAATATTCGGAGCTTTCACTTAAATAGACTCTGACTGAGCGGATGGTAAAGCCATAGCCTTGTTGACCTTTTCGGATCACAATCGGTGGTTTTTGGTTTTGTAGGCTGGTGGATGAAGTTGGCACTGGAGAAGAGTGTGGTGATCGCACTAGGGTCACTTGATCATGTACTGTTAGAGATGAAGGGTTGGGCGAGTTGCTATCGAAAGACGAGATACTTGAGATGGAATTTCCACCCGGTGAGAGTTGGCCAGAATGGTAGTAAGTGTGACCGCTACTGGCTTGGTTTGAATGAGATCCAGGTGCGGATGGACTGCTACCGGCTGATGAACCAGCATTTGGGGAAGCTAAAAAATTGGAATTTTTAGAAACTTATAGAATTTTGCTGTCAGAAATATATTTTTTATGTTACTACTTTTTGTTGTGATCCTCAATCTATCGCAAGTTTGCCAATTTTTTTCGAATTTTTTCAATTTTTTTCGGATTTTTTTTTCGATTTCTTTCAATTTTTTCGATTTTTTTCAATTTTTTTGTATTTTTCAATTTTTTTCGAATTTTTTCGATTTTTTTCAATTTTTTTCGAATTTTTTCAATTTTTTTCGAATTTTTAAATTTTTTTCCAATTTTTTCAATTTTTCGAATTTTTTCAATTTTTTTTATCTTTTCAAATTTTTCCAATTTTTTCAATTTGTAACACTGTTATGTATTGAAAAATTTACCTGAAGATGGAATCAAAACTTGAAGAGTTTCAATCCTCCCACCTCGTTGAGAAGACCTCAACGAATCGGGTTTTGTTGGACTAGCTCTGTGCATAATCGGTGTTGGTGAAGCTGCTTCCGCTGATTGCATCTCTTCTTCCGCCGTTGGAGTCCTGTCTTGCATGGATCTCTCTTGGACTGGCGACAGTTCTCCCGTAAATGAGTACGCTCTTTCATTGGGTCTTTCATGCTCTTCGTCGGAATTTTTCGTCCTCCGCTGAACAGGCGAAGATCTTTCACACGGCGAGATGGCAAATCTTGGAAGTGGCGATGTCAGATTTGCGTTATTCCTTCGTGCTAGTGAAGCAGCTGCGACGGCGCTATCCGAAATATTGGGTAAGTGAAAGTTGGATGCATCCATCGAAGAGTCGGTGGATGAACACGCCGTGTTGATTCCTCCTCCCGTGCCAGTCGTTCCACTACTACTCGTCGACAAATTCGTATGACGTTGAGCCGAAAATCTTCGTCGTAAAAGAACTGCCGAAGGGAGGGGCTCTCCTTCAAGACTTCGATTTCCAATGCTTCCACTTGAAGGTGGCAGTCGTAGATCTCCAAATTGACTATCTGTAGAATCCGAATGTCGAGAATTTTTGAGTGCGCCCACGGCCGAGAATGCACTATGGCTTCCACTCCCAGTTCCAGTCGATGGTGTACCAGTTCCACCATCATCCGAAGAATGCGCATTTGAAGTGCATTTTCGTAACATATCCAATGAAGAAGGCGGGTTGGATGATGAAGCGGCAATCGAAGCTAGTTGGGCTAGCCCGCCTGGTGGTAGCTCCAAGCCAACGATGCTGTGCCGTGGGGATGCCGTACTGAAAGACCAAAACATGGGGATATTTTCGTCGTCGCCGGAGTCAGCGTCGTGGTTATACCGATCGACGCGACTGTCGAAATAGCTGGTGTCTTCTTCGTTTTCTAGCTGGGGTACGAATTCAGCTTTTTGTCGGAGTAGAGAGTCAAAGTCCAATGTAGCGAAGAAGGCATGCGCTTGGACTTCCGCGGCGCCATCGATAGTACCTAAAATGTTGGATGGTTATTTTGGTTATACTCGAGTATCTTCTTGAATCAGGAAAAATGTATTGAAACGAAAAGTCAGACTAAGTATATTCGAGCAAAATATTTTTAAAATTTCTTTGATCCCTTACCTAATCTGTCGACCGGATTCTTTTCCAACAACAATCGGATCAAATTTTCGGCCTCCGGAGGTAAGGCTTCATCCCCGGTGGGGTAGTCCACTTCTTCATTAATGATATTCGCAAATAGCTCTTCCGGCGAATCCCCCATGAATGCCACAATCCCGATCAAAAACTCATAGAGAATAATCCCAAGTGCCCACCAATCGACAGGCTTTCCATATCCTTGTCTCAGGATCACCTCCGGGGCAATATATTCCGGCGTTCCGCAGAGTTGATTGTCTTTGAACTGGTGCGTATCATCCAAGTATCCTTCCGACACGAGTGTCGTTCTATTCATGAGGCCAATTTTGGATAGACCAAAGTCGGTGAGTTTGATATGGCCCATAGCGGTGATTAACAGATTGTCCGGTTTCAAATCCCGATGAACGATACCGCACGAGTGGAGGTACTCAATGGCCAACACGGTTTCGGCTACATACAGCCGAGCCAGCTCGATGGGTAATGTTCCGGCGGATTTTAACAGTGCTGCGCAATCACCACCTTCCACATACTCCATTAGCATACATAGGTGGGCTTTCGTTTCGAAGCTTCCATAAAAACAGACGACGAATGGGTTATCCGTGAATGTAAGGATGTCACGTTCGGCGAACACCTGCAAAATGATTTTGAAGATTGAAGTCTTGGAGGAAAAAAAACACTGTGAAAAAATTAGATATTTGTAAAGTTCATGAAAAATGGAGCATTTTTTGTTTTTACGGCATCTTCTGAATCGTTGTAGTTTTCGAGATAATTGTGTGTGAAGTTGGCGACGTTTGAAATCTGTGTATTACAACGAAAACATTACGCAGTAAAAATTCGTCCCAGAATCAATAAAAGTTGTATATTGACGCGAAAATTTAAAATTTTTTTCGTTTTTATCGACTTACGAAAACTGCAAAAAGAAATTTGAATTTTCGCGTCAATACACAACTCGATTGATTCAGGGACAAATTTTCACTGCGTTCATGTTTTCGTTGTAATACACAGATTTTTCAAAAATCGCCAACTTCACACACAATTATCTCAAAAACTACAACGATTCAGAGGTTGACGTAAAAACAAAAAATGCTCCATTTTTCATGAATTTTCCGAATATATATCTTTTTCATAGTGTTTTTAGACTGGTCTTTGAAAATAATTCTTTTTGTCAAACACAAAAACGAACTTGATCAACTTGATTTCTTAGCAACAACGTGGTCTTCTTCATCTTCTTGAGCGCAAACCTTTGCCTAGTCTTCTTGTGTCGAACCAAATAAACAGCGCCATAAGCACCGTTACTAATCAACCGAATCGTATCGAAATCCTCTTCTTTAGGCACCTCGCTAAAGATCGTTTCAGCCGCCAATTTGGCCAAATCTTCATGTTTTTTCGAGAACTTCCCACTCACCATAGCATCGATGTTTTCATCGGTTGGTTTTTCGTTTTCGTCCGGCGTTATTTCACCATCATCGGCTTGTTCCATGAGCAAGGCTTTGTTCAAACCTTAAATTTTGTTTTATAACAAAAAAGTCTTTCTGGATTTTCGAACCTAGTTTGTTTATAATGTATTGTGGTAGATCGGGCACTCGAGCAGTTCCTGATCCAAGTTGGACACGCACAGCTCCTTCGGCTTCTTCGAGGAGCTGATAAAATTCTCCAGGGTTGAATTCCTAAAAACATTTTTGATTTTTTGTTTTTCGAAAAAAACAACGGAGCTATTTCGGCTCTTATACTCCAAGTTTGCAGCAACGATCAGTCGATCTATCACTATATTTTCCGTAGTTATAAATAATCAGGCAAATCGTGTCAATACTCGCGTAAATGTGAATTTTGAAGAGTGAATGAATAAAAAGATGGCAATACTCGCGCACCATCTTTTTTTTCATTCACTCTTCAAAATTCAAACTTACGCGAGTATTAGTACGATTTGCCTGATTATTTGTAACTACGGAAAATAAAGTGATTGGTCGACTGATCGTCGTTGCAACTTCGTAATACTGTCATTTCAGCAATCTAAAAGTTATTTGAACGGGCTCAAAAATCAAATTTTTACTTAAAAATTGCATTTTTTCTCAAAAATAAATTTTTTCAACTTTAGACCCCACGTTCAATCAGGGATATAAGAACCCGAAGTAGAACTCGAAGCTCCAAAAAACATACCAAACATTCTAGCAAACGAGCTGCACGAGAAACTATCATGAGAAGTTGCTTGGCTACTTTTGATAAATATTTATACGACTCGGGACCCGTTTTGCCTTCAGCCTAAATTTTTGGAATTTTTTGCGAAAATGGATAACAAAATTTTTACTTCCGCTAAAGTCTCTTCTAACCGTGTCGACATATCACAGAAATAAGCACACGTGATCAAATCATCCCGACTTTTTTGAAGACAATCAGCAGCTACTTCACATATTTGATGATGAAGGAAGCGTGTAGCGCCTTCGGCTATTAGTCTAAAAAAATTTTTTTAAGGACCAGTCCAGTGGGAGAAAAGTTGTCATTTTTTGTTGATATTTGGAAAGTTCATGAAAAATGGAGCAGTTTTTGTTTTTACGGTAAATTCTGAATCGTTGTAATTTTCGAGAGAATTGCGTTTGAAATTTTGAATTTGTATACACGTTTTCGTTGTAATACACAAACTTTTTTGAATTTTAAATCGATTTTTTAAATTTTTGACGATTTTTTTCAATTTATACGATTTTTTTCGATTTTTGACGCTTTTTTCAATTTTTGACAATTTTTTCGATTTTTTCAATTTTTAACGATTTTTTTATTTTTGACGATTTTTTCAATTTTTGATTTTCTATTGTAAATTACACGAACCTTAACAATTGCGGATCGACTATAGCCTCGAGTGCGCCCACTATACTACATCGGTTCGACCGAGATGGCACCATCATTGAAGTGTTAAAGGACCCGCCAAATACCGATGAAGAACCCGGTGAGACAAGATATGTTGAACTCGTATTCGCATCCAGTGCTTGAGAATGATGACTCGTTCGAAAGACCACTCCATCGGGAGTCGCGGTAGCCGACTCAATTGCTAGTGGACTTATAGGCCTCATCAGAGGACTTGCTGGTCGATGTGGACTTGAAGGACGTCGTGGGGCCGTTTGTAAGTGNGACTCAATTGCTAGTGGACTTATAGGCCTCATCAGAGGACTTGCTGGTCGATGTGGACTTGAAGGACGTCGTGGGGCCGTTTGTAAGTGCGATGGTGGCTGTGGTGAGCTTTGACGTTGTGGTTGCGCAATGGTTTGTTGGGTGGGCGACGGGCTGATGGGACGTGGGGTGAGGTCCAATGCGACTGAAGTCGTGAACCCAGACAGTGGTGCATTTTCTAGAAGAAATTGCTGGAGCTTGTATTCGAGTTGAGCTTTAGCCTTAGGAAATCTTTCCTTGTAAATAGTTGACATGATAGGGACTTCGGCTCCGGACTCGGAAGTGAAACGAACTGGGCTAGTCAAGCTTCTTGATCTTGGTCGATACGGCACGTCCTCATAACTTGGATAGCTATCATTGCTATCGAAGCGGGGGTTTTGCCGCATCTCTCCCATGATATCGGCTAGATGTTCTTGTGAAGAGTATTGGCTGGAAAATGCGGAATTGCTGCCCGGGGTACCATAGCCACTAGAAGATGGTAGAGATGCCAGTGACCATCTTCGGTTTTCGGCGTGGTGAATCGGTGCTGCTAAGGAAGAACCAGCTCGACCATTACCTGGCTGGCGTAAAGGAACACCTAAAATGAAACTGTTTTAAAGGGTGCTAGTGATGTGTCGAAATTTTCGAAATTTCAACACAATTTCGATTTCGAGGATTAGGATTTTGAAAAAAGAAAGTGAAATTCTTTCAGAAGAAGCTATATATAGGCTTAGGCTTAAGCCTAAGGCAAAACTCGCAAAATTACCCTTTTTTGGGCCACCCTGTACTTAAATTTTATATGTTCTTACCTCTTCCGGATCCACCATTATGATTCCCACTTCCGGTCGTTGATGCTGTTGAGCGCATTCGAAGCCGAACTGGACTTTTGCATGGAATCGAGCCGCTCGGGCCCAACCCACTACTACCAGCAGTCGATGCACTTGGAGATGGGGAAGTTCGAGTCTGCTCTGGGCGACGCGGCGACAATCGAGGGCTGAGCAGAGTCCCATCTTTTTTTACTTTTGTTAAAAATGGATTGGGCGTTAGAAGGCAGGATCTTCGGCCAGAACTTGCGACAGACATTCGACTTCCGCCAATACTTGAAGAAGAAGTGGACGCGTAAATTTGCGGGTCCGAATGGCCAAGTGGGAACATTCGCAAGCGGACGAGATTCGACGGGCTCACATTTGGGCTGTCGATAGAATTTTGTAGAAAGGCATCTAAAATTTTGTTTATAACTCGAAGAGACGAATAAAATGAAACGAAAATTATCCAATTTGGACCATGTTTTGGGTTATTGCAACGAAAACATGAATCAGGGTTTTCGTTTCAATAACCCAAAAGAATGTTCAAATTGGATAATTTTGGTGTCATTTTATTCTTAAGCTTAAGCATAGGCTTAAGCTTAGGACTAAGCTTAGGACTAAGCCTAAGCTTAAGCCTAAGCCTAAGCTTAAGCCTAAGCTTAAGCCTAAGCTTAAGCCTAAGCTTAAGCCTAAGCTTAAGCCTAAGCCTAATTCGAGTGATGTGTTTTTGCACATATTTATTTATTACCGATGCCACTTCGCAATGAAGTGGTGGCTGCCGAAGGCCTGCGTCGCATTCTTCGGATCCGATTCAAATGATGATCAGTTAGCAAGCTTCGAGGCTCATGAAATGACGAATGTGGACGCTCGATCGGCTCAACACATTCGGAGTTGGATCGTTGGATAGAATGGATGCTATTGCGGTTTGGGGTCAAATAAGAACTTCCGCTATCAAAACTTTCTTGTTGGCGGTGGTGGCCATGGAATGAGCCTAAAATTTTTAAATTAACTCTCAACAAATAGAACTACAGGGTGCTCCATAAAAAAGGTATTTTGCGCGATTTTTTAAAAATTTTCACCAACTTTTGAGGGATGCATGTGTGTTTTTGCGAATTTTTCGATTTTTGACGAAGTTAAGTTTGTGTATTACAACGAAAACATGTACACAAATTCAAAATTTCAAACGCAACTATCTCAAAAACTACAATGATTTAGAGAATGCCGTAAAAACAAAAATGCTCCACTTTTCATGAACTTTCCGAATAGATACAAAAAATGGCAACTTTTTTCCCACTAGACTGGTCCTTTATAAAGCCAATACTCGAAAAAAACAATGAAATTTTTATGAGAAAAATTGTCTAACAGCCACCTCCACCACCACCCAAAACCTCTAGCTCACAATAACAACGTCTATGCATAGCTAAATATTTTTGTGAAAAAGTCGTGTGAAACTGAAAAAAGGCGGTAATTAACAACTTCGGGCACATGACATTATCGAAAGATAAAGTTTCTTTTCACTTCCAAACAGCGCTCCATTTTCCGGGTGAGAAAGAAAAATAAAAAAAGGTAATGAGCATATAATAACAATGGTGTGCCGAAACGCACCAGATATAGGTGCATAATTGAAAATTGAAATTTAATACGCCTACATAGCCAATCTCAACGAAAAGATGAATAATAAAAGAGTGGGAGAGCTGTGAAAGTACACGGCTGTTTTCATTTTTCGATTTGATAGAATTTTTTGAAGGAATATTTTTTTCATTTTCGCTATAAGTTTGGAAAGAAGAAGAGATAGAATATGGCGCATATGATTGTGATTTCAAAAAAAACACACACACACATTTAGATTTTTGTTTTGATAAGATTCCGCTTGAAAAAATTGAAAAATGGTTAAGCTATGACGGAAGCGGGAAAGTGGTATTGAAACGAAAACCCTGATTCAGGGTAGGAGGTATAAGAACATGTAAAATAAGGTCGTATAGTGCAGTTAGATAGAGTGCTGGACTTTAATCTAAAGGTACAGGGTTCGCTAGTCGTCGAAATCCGGATTCATTTCCAGACGGGCAATTTGTAAAAGTACGACTGCGCCGAACACACCGAACGGGGCACCAAACGGGGCTCCGAACATGCGAAACGGGTCCCAATTAGGCTTAGGCCTAAGCCTAAGCCTAAGCTTAGGCCTAAGCCTAGGCTTAGATTTTAGGCTTAGACCTAATTAGGACCCGTTTGGCGCGTCCGGCGCAGTCGTACTTTTACAAATTGCCTCCAGTCGGCGTCCGGAAACGGGTTTGAATTTGCCTAAATATTGACACGAAAACCCTGAATTTTACATTTTTACAAAAATACGCTTAATTATTGGGTGTATTTACAAAAAAAAATTGGGTGTATTTACAACAAAAAAAAAATGACATTCTTTTATAGATCGACGAGAAACGAACAAAACGACACCAAAATTATCCAATTTGAAAACTGCTTTGGGTTATTGAAACGAAAACTCTGATTCAGGGTTTTCGTTTCAATAACCCAAAACAATTTTCAAATTGGATAAATTTGGTGTCGTTTTGTCAAAAATTTAAAAATTCGTCAAAAATTGTAAATTCATCAAAATTGAAAATTGCGTCAAAAATTAAAAATTGAAAAATTAATCAAAAATCGAAAATTCGCCAAAAATAGTAAATTTGTCAAAAATTGTAAATTCATCAATATTGAAAAAATTCGTCAAAAATATCAAAAATTCATTAAAAATTGAAAAATTCGTTAAAAATTGAAAATTTATTAAAAAAATTGAAAAATTCGTCAAAAATGGCAAAATTGAACAATTTCGTCAAAAATTGAAAAATTCATCAAAATTGAAAAATTCGTCAAAAATATAAAAAATTCATCAAAATTGAAAAAATCGTCAAAAATTGAAAAATTCGTCAAAATTGAACAAATTCGTCAAAAATTGAAAAATTCATTAAAAATTGTAAATTTGTTAAAAAATTCGTCAAAAATATAAAAAATTCATCAAAATTGAAAAAATCGTCAAAAATTGAAAAAATTCGTCAAAAAATTGAAAAATTCATCCAAAATTGTAAATTTGTTAAAAATTGAAAAATTCATCAAATATTCAAATGAATTTTTCAATTTTTAACGAATTTTTGAAGACGACTAGTGTCTGGAAATCGTCATGAAATGCGTTTCACGACTGCTAGCGCGCACCCTTAGCAACAACTAAAAGCCAAAAAAGATGCAATCAATAGATATCAAATTAAAAGAAGACTAATTTTAGCAAGCATAGTTATTCTTCGCATAATGAATAGAAAGGCTTAATCAGAAATGAGCGCCGAAGGAAGTGAAGAATGGTCTTTCTCCTCGTTCTGCTTTCGGAACTCATCCGAGACCTTTAGGTTTAGCGCCGAAAATAGCTTCCGCAACGTCCCTCATTTGCAACATAACCAATTCCACCCCATTTGGCTTTGGTGCTCATTAGTAGTTCGGTGTGCTCGAGTCCGTTTTTGTTTTAGCACGAGTTCGAATTGTTGACATGCATTCACAAATTCATCCACCCATCTGAACTCATATAGCTTATTCATGCTAGTTGGCATCTGCACACAAACAAAAACAAATATTAGATTTTGCGGATCGTTTCATTCATTAAATGAGCATCGAGAAAAATACTGGGGTTACTCAATACGAGAAAAATGCTGGTGTTACTCAAGATGGACGTGTAAAAGTGGAGAAAACAAACAAGGATAGCATGGAATATAACGTTTTTCATGGCTAGCTTTACGAAAAATTTCGGCTACTTGGCGAAGTGGATAAGGAAGTCGTCGTCCGATCTGGCAAGTTAAGCAACGTTGGGCCCGCAGGTTCAATCCAAAAATTTTGGTCTACAAAAAACTGCAAAAAATTTTTGCTCTAAGAAAAATTGTTTGTAGATCAAAATTGTTGCCCTAGTGGGGTCGAACCTGCGGACCCAACGTTGCTTAACTTGCCCGATCGGACGGACGACTTCTTTATCCACTTCGCCAAGTAGGCAAATTTTACTTAAAGCTGAAAAAACGTTGAGGAAAATGTCGGCTTTTTTCTCACATGAAAAACTATTTTTTTTCTCCCATGAAAAACGTTATATATTAGGGGAAGAAATTTGTCCAATTTTCTTAGAATATGTAAAAAAATAAGTGGAGCCAATTTGTGACAATTGTAAATAGTTTTATGTAAGTCAATTTTACAAAAGGGTACAAGTTTGTTTTTCAGCTCTTTTTGGGAAACTTTTCTGATTTTATTTTTAAACATAGACTTGTACGGGAAGACGCTTTCCAAGAAAAGAAAGCAAAAAGAGACGACCGGAGAACTTTTAACACATCCCATAAATTCAAGCAAAAATTAGCGTAGTTGTTAGAAATTATATGTCCAAGACTAAAGATTCTTTTTGGAACATGTTTTGGTTGGGACTCCAAAAATAGCATTCAATCAAAAAATTTTTTAAGGATCAATGAACGCGGAAAAAAGTTGAGCAAAATACAAATTTTTTATTTTTGAGCAAAAATGACGATTTTTAGCAAAATTTTTATATTTTTGAGTAAAATGGTAATTTTTCGGCGGTGCAGACGGACATTTGCGGACGGACATTTGCGGATGGGACATTTGCGGAAGGACATTTGCGGATGGGACATTTGCGGACGGACATTTGCGGACGGACTTTTGCGGATGGGACATTTGCGGACGGACATTTGTGGACGGGATATTTGCGGACGGACTTTTGCGGACGGGACATTTGCGGACGGACATTTGCGGACGGACTTTTGCGGACGAAACTTTTGAAAAATTCAAATTTTTGAAAAATTTGAATTTTTGAAAAAATTGAATTTTTCAAACGTTTCGTCTGCAAATGTCCGTCCGCAAGTATCCCATCGCCAATTTTTCCATTTTTGAGCACAAATGAATTTTTTGATTTTTGAGCAAAAATGTTAATTTCTCCATTTTTGAACACAAATGAAATTTTTTCGATTTTCCAAAAATGGCAATTTTTCAATTTTTAGCAAAAAAAGAAGTTTGTCATAAATTTTGTTTTGGCATTTTGTTGACATAATTCTAAAAATGATAGATGCACTAGATATGTCAACTTATACAAACGTTTCCCATAAATAGTCTAAAAATAACTTTGCAAAAAAAATTTCCAAAAATATCTTGCACTAATGAAAATTTTCTCTATCCTAGTCTACTCGTCCAAACACCGTCCTTCTATCTAAAAACTAAGCCTAGCCAGCCTAAAAGTGCCATCCGCCCTCACCAAAAATGCCGTGGGTTGTCTATCATCCATAAAAAATATGGAAGAGTCATCGATTCTAAAAATGGGTGACTTGATCCCTTCTCTCTCATTTCCCGAAGGCATCAAGAAATTTTATGCTCATATAAGGTTGGTTGTTGTGGTGCGAGGCAAGCCAGCAAGATAAATTTATGCCCGAGCACTTAGAAAATGAGAAAAAGCGGAAAGTAATTCTTAATTAGGGAGCACATCTATATTAGGGGTTTCGCTGATATTCTATTAAAAAAATAATTAGAAAAGTGGAAAGTTTAATTAAAGTTTGTCATTAAAGGATCAGTCTGGTTGGAAAAAGATTCTCTGTAAAAATTATATATTCGGAAAATTCATGAAAAATAGAGCATTTTTTGTTTTTATGACATGTTCTGAATCGTTGTAGTTTTTGAGATAATTGCGTGTGAAATTGGCGATTTTTGAAATTCTGTGTATTAGAACGAAAACATGAACGCAGTGAAAATTCGTCCCTGAATCAATAAAAGATGTGTTTATGAAAAATGGAGCATTTTTTGTTTTTATGGCATGTTCTGAACCGTTGTAGTTTTTGAGATAATTGCGTTTGAAACTGTTCATGCTTTTCGTTGTAATACATAAACTTGTTTGAATTGCAATTTTTTGAAAAATCAATTTTTGCATCGATTTTTCAATATTCATAGAATGAACATTGTAGCAGTTTTTTATAGCTAAATGAGACGAACAAAATGACACCAAAATTATCCAATTTGAACATTGTTTTGGGTTATTGAAACGAAAATTCTGATTCATGTTTTCGTTTCAATAACTCAAAACAATGTTCAAATTCGATCATTTTGTTCGTCTCATTTAGCTATAAAAAATTATAGCTACAATGTTCATGTTATGAAAATTAAAAGAATCGATGCAAAAATTCAAAAAGTTAGTGTATTACAACGAAAATTCAAATTTCAAACGCAATTATACGAAAACTATAACGATTCAGAAGATGCCGTAAAAATAAAAAATGTTCCATTTTTTATGAATTTTCCGAATATATAATTTTTACATATAGTTTTTTTCCGACCGGGCTGGTCCTTTAAAAAGGAAGAAAAGGAAAATTCTTTTTCATAATTATGTTTTGATTAACAAAAATTGTTTTATTTCAAGAATTGCGTGTTTATTTTGTTTAAAATTTTTCCGAGAATGAAAATTCTATAAAATTGTAGTTGCGTAGAAAAGTTTTTGAGAAAATAATCAAAATTTGTGGTGAGCAAATACATATACGTAATCAAAGATTCGGTTCTATGAGAGTTCAATATTTGGTGCTACATAGGATTGTGAAAAAACACTTCCCTGATTCAGGGAAAGCGTATGTATATTGAAAGCGAAAAGTCTCAAGAGTGCAATTTTTGCCTAAAAACGAAAAGAAAATAAAGTTTTTCAGAATTATTTATTGATTTTCACGCTAAAATAACATCACCAATGTGTTTCTCACTTAAAAAATCCATAATTTTCAAAAAATGCAAAATTTATCAAAAATCGAAAAATCCGTAAAAAAAATCGAAAAATTCGTCAAAAATTGAAAAATTCATCAGAAGTTGAAAAATTCGTCAAAAATTGACAAATTTAACAAAAATTGAAAAATTCGTTAAATATTGAAAAATTCGTTAAAAATTGAAAATTCATCAGAAATTGAAAATTCCGTCAAATATTTAAAAATTCAAAAAAAAATTTTCTCAAAATTGGCTGATTTTTGGTACTCGGGGGTTTTCGGGCACGAGAAATCGATTGGCGCAAGTCCCGAGTTCCAAAAAATTTTTCATGACCCCTATTGGGGTAGTGGTGAAAACATGTAATATGTTTTTGAAAACATGTTACATGTTTTCACCACTAGGGAGCCATGAAAATTTTTTGAAACGTGGGACTTGCGCCAATCGATTTCTCGTGCACGAAAACCCCCGAGTACCAAAAATCACCCAATTTTGAGAAAAAAATTTTTTCGAGATCCGGCCTCGATCTGTACCCCTCACCTTTAAAAGAGAACAAATTTCGACTTTTTGACCATGATAAAAAAAGTGACTCCCAACAAGTGAACTAGCTGCAGATATTGTATTTAAAAAAAGAATAGGAAACCTGATACTGTATAAATTGTTTAAAAAAAGTAAATAAACAGTGAAAGTTAACAATTGATGGCGCTAGATAAAGCTTTTATTGACACGAAAACACCCGTGATTGTCTCTCACTTTTGCAGATTGTAAAAAGAAAAAAGAGAACTACATGCTAAAGTTGTCACTTTTTATAGTCTCTAAAATTCAACCTGCAATACAATATATAATGAGGAGATATTGTCTCGCCTAGCAACGCAATTCCTTTTTTCCAAACGTATAAAACGGTTATTGTGAGATTAGAGCACATAAAGTGGCAAAGAAGCCTCGAACAAAACTTTGGCTGGTTTATTGCACTTTCATGTGATGATACGAACCATATGGTATAGAAGGTTATTGGCTATTTTTAGACAGGAATTGACGTGCTAGATTTTGTTGAATGGTAATTATAGCCGGCGTCAATCCCCGTTGTTTTTACGGACACACGTGTTTGCGAAATCTGCAAGTTTGAATTTGCGGCTTCTTGAAACGAATTGCCTGAATGTTCCAAAATCTGTCAAAATTGAAAAAATTGGCAATTTGTAAAAGTACGATTGCGTCGAACACGATGAACGGGGCACCAAACGGGGTGCCGAACACGCCAAAGGGTCCAAATTAGGCTTAGGCCTAAGCATAAGACCTAAGCCTAATTAGGACCCTTTGGCGTGTTCGGTGCCCCGTTCGGCGCAGTTGTACTTTTACAAATTGCCAAAAAATTGATCAAAAATTCGTCAAAAATCGAAAAAAATCAATTTTTAACCAACTTTTGACAAATTTTTGACGAAATTTTCGATTTTTGATAAATTTTTCATTTTTTGAAAAATTTTTAAGTGGAATAATATTTCAAATTTGCGCATTATGCAGTGTGAGCTAAAAAAGTGCATTTTTGTGATTTTCCCGAAGCATGAAAACGCTTCCTTGACCCTGATTCAGGGAATGGAGTTGGCGTATTGACACGAAAATCGAAAACTTTCTATTTTCGCCTGGAAAACACCCATCTGGTGGTAATTTTATGCGGGGAATCAATTGCTTACATTTTCTTATCGTGAAAAAATTATCTTGACCCTGATTCAGGGAATGTAGTTGGTGTACGAGCGAAAAAATTTTAGATTTTCACATCAATACACCAGCTTCATTCCCTGAATCAAAGTCAAGGAAGCGTTTTCATGCTTCGGGAATGCGCGCAATCGATTTTGCGCATAAAATTACCCCAATATGAGTCATTTTTAGTAAAAATTTTTCTGTCCCAAAAAATTTTTTCGGGCCCCAAAAATGCACTTTTTTGACTCACCCTATATTTTGACTATAACAAGATTTCCTTAAAACTTCCAATAAAAAACTTTTCACCAGGAAGTACACATTTGTAATAATTTGTGAAAACATGAACTCACCTGAGCCACCGGACCGCAAAAGTTTCGTGGGCGAATTCGAATGGAGCGCCAAAGTCGGTGACCCGCATGTAATCGGTGGGGTTGCCAGAGGTGAACTCGAGTCGCTCGGACGTGAGGTCCGTGAGTGCTGACGATTCCTGTAGATTGAGCCGCCATGGGTCCATTGTAACAGCTCGGATTCACTGTCTGACACTGGTGGGTTGCGTAGAAATGGAGAAGAAGCACTTCCACTTGCACTTAATGAGCGCACTGGACGTGACAAAACAGGCGAAAGTAGCACTGTTGGAGAGATGCTTTCCACTGGAGTTGACTAAAAGAAATTTTATAAAAATTTTTTAATAAGATCAAAGAAATTTTTCTCTCACCAAAAACTGACCAGTTTAGTGGGAAAAAGTTGCCAAATTTTAAAATTCGATAAAGTTCATGAAAAATGGAGCATTTTTTGTTTTTATGGCATGTTCTGAATCGTTGTAGTTTTCGAGATAATTGCGTTTGAAATTTTGAATCGAAAAAATTGGAAAAAAATCGAAAAAATTGAAAAAATCGTAAAAATTCGAAAAAAATTGAAAAAAATCGAAAAAAAGTCGAAAAAATCGATTTTTCTACCGAAAAATTCAAAATTTTTTGTGTATTACAACGAAAACATGTACACAAACTTAAAATTTCAAAATTCTCTCGAAAACTACAACGATTCAGAATATGCCATAAAAACAAAAACTGCTCCATTTTTCATGAACTTTCCGAATATCAACAACAAAATGACAACTTTTTTTTACTTGACTGGTCCTTTAAAGGACCAAATTTTTGTATCAGTAAGTTCATGTTGTGGCGATCAACTTTTGCGTTGGAAGTAAATTCGAATTCGTTAATCCATGGGAGATATTTGAGAAAGAAAATTGCATGAAAATTTAAACGTGTCTGTGTATTGAAGCGAAGGGATAGCGCCATTTGAAATTTACTGTAACGAAGTCCAATTTTTACATAGAAAAAATTTCTTAAAATTTTCACAATTGGCAGCACTTTGTATAACTCGGCGAGACGAATAAAATGAAACCAAATTTATCCAATTTGAACATTGTTTTGGGTTATTGAAACGAAAGCCCTGATTCATTTTTTCGTTTCAATAACCCAAAACAATGTTCAAACCGGATAATTTTGGTGTCATTTGATTCGTCTCGACGAGTTATACAAAGTGCTGTCAATTGTGAAAATTTTAAGAAATTTGTTTCTGTATAAAAATGGAATTCGTTACAATAAATTTCAAATAGCGCCAATCCCTTCGCTTTAATACACAGACACGTTTAAATATTTCATGCAATTTTCTTTCTCAAATATCTCCCAAGGGTGAACGAATTCGAATTTACTCCTAAAGCAAAAGTTGATCACCACAACATGAACTTTCTTCCTAAATTTTTTCAAAACTCAATTGGTCCAGGAAATTCGAAGAATTTCCTCGAAGAATCTTTCTGTCAATGGCGCACCTTGTCAATCCCTTCTAGCTGCAGTAGCTTCAACACTCTGGGCGGTGTCATCATATTTTTTAAAAGTACAACAACCGCTCAAAATTTTCCATAACTTGATAGAATTTTACTACTACTTCCACAAAAGACACATGAGAACAACTGGGGATGAGCACATGAAAACAACTGGGGATGAGCATTTCGAATCGGAAGAATTACGCCACTCAAAAAAATATTCTCAAGTTGCTCGTTTAGGCCGCGTGGTGTCTTCTTCTAACCATCTTTGGTTTTCCATCTCTTTTTGATTCAATCTTTTTTGCAATTGCAGTAGCAGTGGTAGAGTTCTGGGCCATTTCTTCGCCCAATGCTGGGTGGCGAACCCGTTAAAAGAAGATGAAGCATCGTTTCGGAAGAAAGATGGAACGAAGGAAGTAGGAGAAGGAGAAGAAGAACAAGAAAAGCGAAATTATCGCGCCTCGTTTATGCTAGTATTTTACCCAAACTGGGGAATTGTGGTAGGGAGAGCAGAATATAATGAGAAGATCAGTCGTCAGGAATTGTGTGTTTATTTGTTCGTGCGTGTCTATGATGAAATTAAATGGATCTTGAAGTAGATAAGAGAATTCGATGGGATAAGAGAATTCCAATTGCTGGCGAAAATGAGGCTGGGAGTGAGAATTCGCTTCTGAAATTAAGTTCTTAAGGAATTTCATACACGGCGCATAAAAGTGTGAAATTTTGGAATCTGCATAATAACACATATGTGTTAATTACAGAGTGAGCAACAAATGTACTTTTGCGTTTTTTGGCGAAAAATTTTCAAAAATCACCCTATAAGGGGTATTTTCATGCGATTAATCAATTGCGCGCATGAACATACACCTTATAGGGTGATTTTTGCCCTATATAGATGATTTTTGAAACAAAATTTTTGAAAAATTTTCACCAAAAACGCAAAAAGTACGGTTTTTTTGGCTCACGATTTTGCTGAAACCGGGCTCAAAAAATTCCTTATACTCGAAATTGAAAAATTCATCAAAAATTGAAAATTTCGTCAAAAATTGAAAAATTCATCAAAAATTGCAAAATTCGTAAAAATTGAAAATTTCGTAAAAAATCGAAAAAAATATCAAAAATTCGTCAAAAATTGAAAAATTCATTAAAAATTGAAAAATTCGTAAAAATTGATCAAAAGCCTAAAAATTCGTAAAAAATCGAAAAATTCATCAAAAATTCGTCAAAAATCAAAAAAGTTATAAAAAATTCGTCAAAAATTAAAAAATTATTCAAAAATTAAAATTTCATCGAAAATTGAAAAATTCGATTTGATTATAAAAATTTTTGGAACTATCAGCCCATACGGGCCGCCACTAATACGTTCGGACGGCTCCCGAACGGACTTTAGTTCACTAATAACTTCACTAATTTCGTTCGGACGCGTTCGGAAACATCACTAATAGGCGTTCGGACGTGTTCTGAAACGTTCGGGCGCGTTCAGAAACGTTCGGATGCGTTCGGGCGCTCGTCCGAACATTTCCGAATGCGTC
Source organism: Acrobeloides nanus (assembly GCA_900406225.1). Classification (NCBI taxonomy): domain Eukaryota; kingdom Metazoa; phylum Nematoda; class Chromadorea; order Rhabditida; family Cephalobidae; genus Acrobeloides; species Acrobeloides nanus. Next base: position 13,495 of record OZJO01000800.1, on the reverse strand, counting down.
AGAACGTTTCTGAACGCGTCCGAACGCCTATTAGTGATGTGTCCGAACGCGTCCGAACGGAATTAGTGATAAATTAGTGAAGTCAACAATTTCCGAACGAATTAGTGTCGGCCCTACGGCTTCTTGATCGAGATATGAGCGTTTGAAGTTCGCAGAGTATAAAGTAAATTGAATTACTTATTAATTTTGCCTGAATCAATCAAGGTTTTATATTGAAACGAAAATATCACAAAATTAGTTAATCGAACACTTTTAAGCAAAAAAATTCAAAAATTGAATAAAATTTTTTTAAATAATAAGAAAAAACGCAAAACAGCTATAACAGCTGAAAAATCATTAACTGTGCGAAAATTTAGTCATGCGAAGAATATAGCGTTATATGAATAACGTATGATTATAAGAAATGTTTCATTCGGAAAAAAGGTTCAACATAAAATTATTGAACAATAGTAATAGCATTAATCTATCACTTAGTTCCTATGGGAATGCTGCTTCGGTAATAAATTAAGCTTTAATGAGCGAGAATTCATTTTTTTGTGATAAATTATGATGAATTAGGGCAGACAGCCACGCAATCTTGATTTTTTTAAAGGGGAAAATGCTGTCTTAAAGGGACGAATGTTGCGAAATTCTTAAGTCAAGGGGACTCAAAATCTCGGAGCTAGTCCGATTGGGGGGACCAAGTGACGTTCAAAAAAATTTTTTCTAATTTTCTTCTAAAAATTGACTTTTTAGAGTAATTTCTAGGCGAAAAATCGATTGCGCGCATTCCCGAAGCGTGAAAATGCTTCCTTAGCCCTGATTTAGGGAAATAGATGTGTGTATTGAAGCGAAAATATGAAAGTTTTGGGTTTTTCTTCTAAAATCATCGTTCTAAGGGTTATTTTGTGCGAGAAATCGATTCAGCGCATCCCCGAAGCGTCAAAATGCATCCTTGATCATCGTCCTTGAAAAATTATGTTTCTACCGCAACGCTTCAATGATGCGCTTAATCGATTTCTCGCATAAAATAACCCTTAGAACGATGATTTTAGAGGAAAATCCAAAATTTTAATATTTTCGCTTCAATAAAAAACACTCATTTCCCTGAATCAGGGATAGAAAAACCTTTTCAAGCTTCGGGAATGCGCGCAATCGATTCTCCGCATGAAGTTACCCCCAGAAATATGATTTTAAGGGAGAAATTTCAAAATTTTTCGATTTTCTCTTCAATACACACATTTATTTTCCGGAATCAAGATCAAGGAAGCATTGTCACGCTTCGGGAATGAGCGCAATCGATTTTTCGCCTAGAAATTACCCTAAAAAGTCGCTTTTTAGAAGAAAATCGGAAATTTTTTTTGAACGTCACTTGGCCCCCCCCCCAGCCGGACTAGCTCTAAAATCTCGTCACATGGCGCAGTCGGTAGCGTGTCTTCCATTGATGCAAAAGGCGCTGGTTCAAATTCGGAGCTTTTTGCATTGTCTAAAATTGATGAAAATTTTTGCCTAGGGATAATTTTATGCGAAAAACACGATTTTCTATTTTTTACAAAAATTTTCATGAAAAAAATATATCCCCATCGTGTTTTTCGCATAAAATTACCCGTAGGCAAAAATTTTCATCAATTTTGGACGACGCAAAAAGATTTGGCTCCGAGCGGGATTGAACCTGGGTCTTCAAACTGGAAGTTTGTGATGCTATCCACTAGGTTATGCTTCCGGTGCTTTTTGGAAACAAACTTTAGATATAAATTTTTTTACCTGCGCACTGAGTGGCCGCGAAACCAAGAAGACAAACTCATTCGGCGGCGTCTCGTTATCATCACTGTAGCTGTGGTTGGAGCTGCTCCGACTCTGGCTCCTCCTCGTAAAATACCCACTTGGAGATAACAAATTCTGATAGCTAGCATTCAATGAAAGCGATATCGAGCTGTTTTCACTGAAATTTGACGCATTGCTGCATCTTCGGGGTGGTGGGGAATTTCTGGGGATGTCCTCCGGTATCGCTTCTGCCCGAGGCACTTGAAGTAGGTTGGAAATTTCAATATTTTGTTGTTCGAAATGCTTCCAACTTGGTGGGATTTCCGACGTTGGGGTTGGTGATTGTAAGCAGGATTCGAATGCTGGTGGACTAGGTGGGTCAAGTGAGATCCGAATCACGGATAGGTGGTCGGCCAGACGACGCATTCGAGGGCTTCGCGGACGTTTTTTGCTCGACGACATCTTTCATGCAAATATATACAGATAATAAAATAAAAGTAGACGATTAGTCCTTAGATTGTCATCCTTAAATATGGGGTTTACACGTGAAAAAAAATTATCTTATTCAAATTTTTCAAAAAAAATTCGGTGACATCTAAAAATTGAAAAATCGAAAAAATTGACAAAATTTGAGGAAAATTGAAAAAAATTGGATTTACACGTGAAAAAAAAAGATCGCTTTTCAAAAAAAGTGCATTTTTAAGCCTATAAAATTGAAAAAAATCACACATTTATCAAATGAGGGCGTGGAAATAGATACAAGACAAAAGTAATCCGCTCAAAACACAAGATGTCAAATAAGCCTTTCTTGAAAAACCACTAGTCATATGTCAAAAATGACGAGAAAGATTAGTCAACAAGGATACATAATACGCCTTCCCTGAATCAGGGAAGCGTTTTTTTCTCTTCGAAAATGTTAAATTCGGATTCTTCGCATGTTTTTGCCCCCGAAAGGGGGTCATTTTCAGAAAAATTTTTTCACGTGAGTGGCTTTTCACTCGAATTTTTCAATTTTTTTCGAATTTTTTTACACCTTCCCTGAATCAGAAAAGCGTTTTTCGCTTCAAAATGTCAAATTCAGATTTCCTGCATGTTTTTACCCCCCCCCCCCATCCCAAAGGGGGTCGTTTTTTAGGCAAAAATCGCATGTTTGCGACTTTTCACTTCAATACACAATACGCTTTCCCTGAATCAGGAAGCGTTTTTTCGCTTCAAAATCTCAAATTCAAATTTCCTGCATGTTTTTAATACTAGAGGAGTACAATCGATCAATACCGGAAGGATAAATTATATATATTTCCATATTGAAAAAAAATTATTTTCATATTGAAAAAATTATAGCTGCGAGATAGCATTTTAATTCTATGAGATTTTCACATAAAAACGATAAGTTGTGTTTTAGCTTCAACAATTTAGAGCTATTAATGGATTGTTGAGTAGATTTTTTATATGTCTTGAAATAGGGGAGTTTCGATCTTTAACGGGTTAAAATTTTTTCTTATAGCTAATAATAACACAATTTTCACGTGGGTGAAAATTTTTTTCTGAAAATGACCCCTCCATAGGTTACCAGGGGGTACAGTACCCCCTCACCACTCATCCTCGGACCTTCCGCCTTTATAGTCATTCATCCATCATGAGGGTTCATGTACCCTCCCCCCTTCCAATTCATTCATCATATAAATTTTTGAAAATTTTATCATGTACCCCTCTTGTATCCCCCTGAAAGGCCATTCATCCATCCATCCATCCTGAGGGTCCGGTGTATCCCCCCTACTGGTAAATTATGGTTAGAAAGGTTAAAAGTAAAAAAATATTGCCAATCGGCTCAGCTCGTCTAGCATTTCCTAACGAGTACCATATCAAGGGTTTTTGTNTTAAAAAATTTCCCGGACTCAAGACAAGCTGTATATTGACGCGAAAATTCGAGAAAATAGCATATTTTGGTCTAAAAACAACGCTTTTTCTTATATTCATTTTATATTATATTCATATTATAGTTAACCAATGATTGAATCCAATTAACAAATGATTTTCTCAAATTTTCGTGTCAATATACAGCTTTTCTTGAATCTAGGGAATTTTATAAATGGCCAATTCGGATTTCCTTGAAAAAATACTGTTTTCGAGGAAAAATCGAAAAATTTATGTTTTGCGATAACTCGCCTCAATCGGCCCTCCCCTTTAAAATAACACCAAAGCATATTTTTCTAAAGAAAATTCTCGTGATATACGACACCACTGACGCCAGACGAAAAAAAGATCACCAAAGTGTCGGAAGTAATTAAGACGCTAATCCATTAGTTAGCGATTCCGAACACAACCAGAATCGAGATATGTATCAAGAAGTTGGGGATAGATGGAAAAAAGTCGAGTAGGCAAACTAAGCAAATAAGCTCTAACAGAAAAGAAAGAAGAAGCTCTCCATAAATAGCAACCTATTTTCCTCCATAAAAATGGCTGCTGTATGCAACAAGTCGAATAGGAAGAAAGCCTAAAAGCGAGTGAAAGCGATGTTGGCAGCGCAGAGTTAATAAAATCAAGCATTAATAATTAGCCGGTTATTGAAAATATTCAATGATGAAAAAAATAAAGACTTTCCTGGAATATATCTTGGGGGAATTGTATAAAGTTTTGCACAGAGAGATTTTAAAAAAGTGCCGACTACATGGCAAAGTGCGAAGTGGCGCCAACTGCACGCATAAAAGATTGAGGGTAAGGTCACGAATTTGATGTTTTTATTACTCTAAAACTGTAGGAAATACGATTTTTTTCAATTTTTATGTAAATTTAGGCGTTTTTTTTATTATATGTTACCGTTTTATTTGAAAATCAATTTTATCTGAAAAACTAGTTTTATCTGAAAGGCCTAGGCTTGGGTTTAGGCTTAAGCTTAGGGTCGGCACAGATTTGCACATTCTATCGTACGACGGCCCCACAAGCTATCGTACGAAGTCATCGTACGATCGTAAAATTAACGTAAAAGTACGATGAAATCGCCACAAGCTGTCGTACGATCGTACGACGCAGTACGATGGTATCGTACGAAATTTCGTCGTACTCGTACGATAGCTTGTGGCCATTCCGTCCGTCGTACGAGTGTATTTTACACTCGTACGATACTTTTGTACGATAGCTTGTGCCGACCCTTAGGCCTAAGCTTAAGCCTAGGTTTGGGCTTAGGCCCAATTCCTAGCGTGAACCGTACGGTTCACGCTAGGAATTGGGCCTTAGTCTTGGGTTTAGGCTTAAGCTTAAGTCTAGGCTTAAGGGATCTGATTGTTACCCCCTCCCCCCCTCCCTTTAAGAAAAAATATTAGAAACCCAAAATTTCTTCATATCTTGAAAGGTTTTAGGGAAAGCCGCAACGACTACGATTTTTAGCCACCCCATTCAGCATATAAAATGAGAGCTAAAAAAGTTTGAAGAAGAAAAAACCCCAACTAAATAATTTATAATATCCTCAAATGGTTCAATGATTACTGGAAAATGGCGAGAGCTCAAAGTTAGTGCTTTTTTAATTCATATAAAGTAAAAAATGTTCTTAATGGTACAAGGTTGGGCTTTTTGCGATTTTTTGGAACCCGATTCATAATAGAAATTTTGGAGTTACTACCCAATAAGAGGGGACCACGTGAAAAATTTTTCTGGAAATGACCCCTCTAGGGGAAAAAACATGCTCCGAATTTGACATTTTCGAAGCAAAAAACACTTGGAAGAACCGTTATTGAAGCGAAAAGTCGAAAAATTGCATTCTTGTGACTTTTCGCTTCAATACACAGGCTTTCCCTGAATCAGGAAAGCGTTTTTTCGCTTCGAAAATGTCAAATCGGATTCTCCGCATGTTTTTACCCCCTAGAGTGGTCATTTCCAGAAAAAAATTTTCGACAAAATTTTCACGTGGGTGGCCCCCCTATTGTATAGCTTCATCATTTGCTCAATGATTACATAGCTGATCATGTCATGATTATGAAAAATATTTACAAACTAAAAAATATCTCATGATTATGAAAGAATGAAAATAGAAAATTAGTTTAATTCATTCGAATAGACAACAAGTCCCATCTCAGGAAAAATTTGTGCAAAAGATGGATAATTATTTTCGAACCCAAGCTTTAAGGTTATCCCTACGCTAAAAACCAACGTTTGCTCGTCATTGGAAAAACATCCAATCGAGCCATGCTTTCCAATTTTAATTTCAAATAAAAAAGATGTGAGATGAATAACACGACACGGCTTAAGGAGAGGAAGTCGGCCCACGTCCTTTTTTAGAATTATTGAAAGAGGAGAATAATTTACAATTGGGAGGATTATTAGAGTGCAATGAAGATGAATAAAAATTTTCTAAAACAGGGTGGCGCAAAAAAAGTTCCACTTTATCATTTTTTCATAAATTTTGGACTCAAAAATTATTTTCCTAAAATGACCCTATTCGGGGTAATTCGATGTGGAGAATCGATTGCACGTATTTCCGAAGATAGAAATTGCTTTCTTGCCCCTGATTCAGGATTGGTGTATTGAAGCGAAAATAGAATTTTTTAGTTTTTTATATGAAAATACTCGTTTCTGGGATTTTTCGATGCAGAGAATCAATTGCGCGCATCAGGGAAGTATGTTCAAGCTTCAGAAATACGCACAACCGATTCTCCGCATCGAAAAATACCACAAGTATTTTCATATAAAAAATATTAAAATTTTATTTTCGTTTCAATACACTGACCCTGAATCAGGGGCAGAAAAGCATTTTCAAAAATGACCTTATTGGAGCTAATTTTATACGAGAAATCGATTGCGCACATTCTCGGAGCTTGAAAACGCTTCCCTGATTCAGGGAAATTAGTACATGTTCAATTTTCGCTTCAATACATTCTTATTTCCCTGAATCAGGGTTAGGGACGCATTTTCGAGTTTTGGGAATGCGCGCAAATAGCATAAAATTAGCCCTACTAGGATCATTTTTGAAAAAAATTTCGGGTCAAAAAAACATGAAAAAATCGCCCAAATTCCGGTTCTTTCGATACACCCTGCATATTTTTTTGTATGATATGATTATACATTATGTCTAAAATAGAAATGGTACAACAAAAAGATACAAAAAATATCCGGCAAATCCAGTTTTCAGCTTTTGTTCAGAAAAAAATGTTGCATTAATTTTTGTTTATAAATGAAAGTAGAATATGTGCTACAAAACAAACAAAAAAAAAGTTCGCATGGTCAGATTTCAAAAAAAAATTTTTGGATCGCCCACATCCTCTTTTGTATAATGTTTTTCATGGCTAGCTTACGAAAACTTTCGACTACTTGGCGAAGTGGATAAGGAAGCCGCCCGTCCGATCTGGCAAGTTATTCAACATTGGGCCCGCAGGCTTGATCCGAAAATTTCGATGCTTAACTTGCCAGATCGGACGGACGGCTTCCTTATCCACTTCGCCAAATAACCAACATTTTTCGTAAAGCTAGCCATGAAAAACGTTATACAAGCAAATGTTCAAGTATAATAGCCGCGCAAATATTATTTTCCCCAACCAATTAATGATATCACTTTAAATTTGGAAAATTAATGAAGTCTTAACGATTCTATAATTCGCGTTGGATGCCCAATTTGTGTGGAAAATCAAGAAAAATATCACAAGCGAGGAGAAGAAATGAGCCTATTTTGAAGCCTTACAAAATGCTATTAGGGGGTTTTAATCAGACTCATCATTGGCACTTGTTTTATATTAGCATAAGTGTTGCTATGACGTCCGAGACGTTATTTTTAATCTCGGCATTTATTAATCAACTGGTTATAGTCCTGAAATATTGATCTATTCTTAGTTGACAAAGGATGTAAAGTTGAGTAAAAAATGTTATATACCAAATTGACATCGAATATCCTTTAAAGGGGATTACATTTTGCGACCATTTGGGAGAAAAAATTTTTTCGTAAAAATGACCCTATTNAATGTTATATACCAAATTGACATCGAATATCCTTTAAAGGGGATTACATTTTGCGACCATTTGGGAGAAAAAATTTTTTCGTAAAAATGACCCTATTGGGGGTAAATTTATGCGAGAAATCGAATTGTGCGCACTCCCGAAGCGTAAAAACACCATGTTGACCAAGTTTTCGTGAAAAATTGCCTATTTTCGGCAAAAAGAACGACGAAAAAAGATGAAAAAAAGCGTAAAAATCGGCAATTTTTCAAGAAAACTTGGTCAAGATGGAGTTTTTACGCTTTGGGAGTGCGCGCAATCAATTTCTCGCATCAAATTTTACCCCCAATAGGGTCATTTTTACGAAAAAAATTTTCCTCACAAGTGGTCGCAAAATGCGCCCCCTTTACTGTCATCCTCTTTATTCAAGCGAGCCATGTCAAATCGTGATATTTCGAATTTGTTGTAATCTGGCCCATCTTCCAAGTTATCATATCGAATTCAGTTTATGTAATACGGTAGATATTTCTTTCGGCTGTTGGCGTAAGCGATTAATGTTATTATGACGTTATATTTTAACTTTGACTAATGCTGTATGATTCATATTTTTCACTGCGGGAATGCAGTAAATAAATAAAGTAAATAAAGATAAATATGTGTTTAAAAAAGGGGCGTATCCAAGGAGCGCTATTGACAGAGGTGATTTTATATCGGAAATTTTGATCATCAAAATTGATCAAAACAGCATGATTTTACTATTACGATCGAAAACTAGCCTGCATTTCGATGAGACCCCCTTAGATCTACAAGTAGACTCCCCAATTTTGATCATTTCCAAGTCTATACCCCAGTTTTGATCAAATTTCATCGTTTTTTCAAAAATTTGATCAAAACTGGGGGGTATAGACTTGAAAAAAGATCAAAATTGGAGAGTCTACTTGTAGATCTAAAGGGGCTCATCGAAATGCAACAAAAAAATTCAAAATTTCACAAAAAAATCAATTTTTACTAAAAAAATTCGAATTTTTCACAAAAAATCAATTCTTACCAAAACTTAAATTTTTCAAAAAATTCAATTTTACCAAAAATTCAAATTTTTCTCAAAAAATTTGAATTTTTCAACAAAAGGAAAAAGATCAAAATTGGGGAGTCTACTTGTAGATCTAAAGGGGTCTAATCGAAATAGTTTTCGATCATAATCAAGTAAAAACATGTAATTTTGATTGATTTTGATGATCAAAATTTTTTCCGATCTCTAGTTTTATATTCTATTGGGTTGATCCAAAAGTTTCTCGGACTTCGCTTTCCACTTTTTTCGCTTGAAAAAGACGAAAAATGAAATCCGAACTTTTAGACAACTCAATATGTATTGACACATCAAATTTTTTTATTACAGAGTGGGCCAAAAAAAGTGGTTTTTTTATTTTTTTATACCCGGAATTTATTTGACTAACATTGAGCCCTCTAGGCGTAATTTTATGCGGAGAAAATCGATTACGCCCATTCCTGGAGCGTGAAAACGTTTCTCTCACCCTGATTCAGGAGAAAATGGTTTTGAAGCGAAAATGGTTATTGCATTTTTTATCTAAAAATCACTCTTACATGGGTAATTTTAGGGGAGAAATCGATTGCACACGTTTTCGAAGCATAAAAACGATCCTCTGATACAGGAAATGACATTTTTCACTTTTTTCTTTAGGGAGTAACCTTTATAGACAGATCTCCGAAAAAATTTTTTCGCAAATTGTTTTAGAAAAAGGGGGTAAATTTTGAGGGTAATTTTGATGCAAAGAATCGATTGCGCGCACTTCCGGAGCTTGAAAATGCTTCCTTGACCTTCATATGTAAACAGGGCCGTATCCAGGATTTGGTTTTGGGGGGCTTGAACGTGAAAAAATGCATTTTTCTTAAGAAATTTTTTTAAATGGCCATTTTTTCAAAAATTTGGCCGTTTCGGGGAGGGGGACTTGAGCCGCTTAGACCTCCCCTGGATACGGCCCTTTTTTATTTTTACTGTGCTAAAAACAAAATTTTTCACAGATAAAGGTCAGGGAAAAGCATTTTCAAGCTTCAGAAGTGCGTACAATCGATTTCTCGCATCAAAATTACCCTAGAAAGGTCTTTTCTACAAAAAAATTTTCGGAGATCTGGCTGTAAAGGTTAAAAAATAACCAGTTTCGCTTCAAAACCAATATTTTCCTGAATCAGGAAAGCGTTTCCACGCTCCGCGAATCGATTCCCTGCATAAAATTAAAATTACCCCTAGAGAAATTTTTTTAGAAAAATAAATTTCCGAGTCCCAAAAAATAATTAAAAAAAACAAATTTTTTGGCCCACCTTGTATTTAAAAAATGCAAACCCACCAAAAATGGTGAAAACGATCCTGATCCAACCGGAGAAAGTGATTCAACAAATGACAACGGTGTCGGAATACGTCTTCTATTACAAATTGAACTTGCAGATGACAGCATTGGAGTAGGTGAAATTAACCCTCTTGAAGTCACATTTGTTGGTGATTGTCCTGCTTCGGCGAGAAATTTTCTAACATCATCTCTCAATTTTGGCGATTCAGGAGCCCTTCTCAATACAACTAGCGATTTTTCCGGTTCACTTTTTATCGCGGAAGAGCCACTTTTGGTCTCGGACTGTTCACATGAGTTGCTTGGTGTTAGTTTCTTTCGCAAAATTTGTGAATCATCCATTTTTTCTGGGATGAAATATGAATTGCGCAAGTGCTGCTATCGGATCAATGATCTTGTGGCTTCATAACAACCATATTTTCACTTCGTAAACAACGGTGATTCAGCTACTGAAAATCTTGAAAAATTATACGTCTGTACAAACAAAAAGGTATTTTCATTGGAATGACAAACAATGATCATTGTTGCTTATGCACTATCCCACGTGCAAAAAATGGAGACACCCCCAAATCCAACTGAAAAATGTTTCTTTCGCTGCTAATCATTCATTACAAAAAGAATTATCTGAACAAGGGGGTACTGTATCCCCCCACTACGTCTTTTTGCCGAAAATTTCTAATACTCACTTCGTATTTGCCGTAGGCGTAATGACTAAAAAAGCCGTCATCGGGGGTCCTTGTGATCACGTCGTATTTAGGGCGCCAATACCCCCCTTCTTTGTACAGCTATGATGCAGAATCCCCCCCCCCCCCCCCCCCCCCCCTCCCCCCAATGGGGGATAGTGCATAAGTACCTTTTCATTTTTATAAAAAAAAGAACTGAGCTTTCCCAGCATATTTTTCTTAGTTCAATTGTTTCGAAAAGCCTATGCTTGAGAAAAGATGTAATCGCAAAAATAAAATGTTTTTTCGTTTTTAAACTGTAGAGACGAGAATAATTAGCTATCATTTTTATAAAAAAAATTTCTCCTCAAACACGATCAAAATTGTTCCTAATGAGACCTTCAGAAGTGTTCGAAAAGTACAGTATAAGGGAGGCAAAAGTTCGCGTAAGGGCCTCCACTAATTCGTCTCGACGTCGAGACGGAATATCTTTTTATGGTTGAGGAATTTTAATATGGTGTCGTTTGCAAAAATGTTGAGCTAGATGAGGGCTACATTTTATGAAGTGATACCATGTCAAAATTCTTCAACCATAAAAAGATATTCCGTCTCGATGTGTCGTGACGAATTAGTGGAGGCCCTAAGGGGCGGTATATCCTCGTCTAAGGGGGCAAAAGTCCTGACATTGTCAAAAAAGCTGAAAACGTGTTTTCTCATCCAGAATTGTCAAGAAAACACGTTTTTGAAATGTCAAGACTTTTGTCCCCTTGGCGAGGACTTTTTACCCCTTAGGATAGGATATACCGCCCCTTACGCGAGGACTGTTGCCCCCCCCCCCTCCTCCTGTACACAGGGTGATTCAGATGAAA